>JABCKM010009937.1:55845-69602 GCA_018221805.1 Rugosomyces carneus
CAGGATGCTTTGAGCTATTTGGAAGATGTTTGGGTCGCGAGAGACCCGACAGAGCCAAGATGCTACACAATTGAATTTGTATGCGACAATAGTTTTGCTGTTGAAATTGTGAATTTGACACCTCCCCTGTGTTTCTTTCTTTTGTTATATTTAGACGTTCAAAGAGAACCCTTATTTTACGGATAAGGTGTTGAAAAAGGAGTATAAATATGTTCCACCACCGGCAGAAGCAGAAGCTGGCAACGAGAAGGTTGATGAGAATGGCGTTACGGATGCGATGCTTGATTTTTCTTGGGAGCGGGATGTCGTGACTTCTGTGAGTGATATAGGGGGAGAGATAATTTTCATAATTTTGACGATCGACCGATGCCACGCGCATAAACAGGGTAACAAAATAAACTGGAAAGACGAAGAGAAAGCACTTACCAAGTTGTACCCGCGTGATATGCTTGAGGAGAACGAGATTGGTGAACCAGGAAGCTTTTTCAACTTTTTCGAGTATGATAACGATCCTACGGATGTGAGTGTTATGTTATTACCGTTGATTGATTCAGTTCGTGATGGATTTATTTCCAGGTGGGGTTGGCGATAGCGGGAGATGTATTTGCCGAAGCGATTGATTATTTTACTGGGATTATAGGTGTTGGAGAAGAGCTTGATTCTGAGGACGATGATGACTCTGAGGAGGACGACGATGCAGATGAGATTGACCTCGAGAAACCGCGTACAAAGAAGCAAAAGGTTTAAATAAATTATATTATATTGCAGCATGTGAGAAAATATATAAAAATAGATTTACTTATAATAGCAGTTCAACCTTTTTTTTTTCTTTCTTACTCTCTTCCCTCCCCGCGCAATGAAGTTACTCACAGCGCTCTCTCTGTCGTTGTCTCTTGTCTCTCTCGCCGCCGCTGCTGTCGACGCACAGAACCCAGTGGCTCGTCGCGCACACGCTCAACACGCACGCCAAGCTTCCCCACCGGCTACGTCCTCGTCCTCCCCCGCGACATCTGCCCCGCCTACTACAGGTGCTCCTCCGCCCCCTCCACCTCCACCTCCACCTCCACCACCACCACCAGCATCTCCTCCTGCTGCTAGTACAACCTCAGGAGCTGCTCCACCACCACCACCACCACCACCAGCATCTCAATCTCAGCAGACAACCTTGCCTGGCCAAAGCCAAAGCATTAGTGTTCCATTACCCTCAGGAGTCACCTCTCTCCCTTCTCTCCCCCCAACCGTAGCAACTACCTTCACCTTTTCCCTCGCTTCAACTAATCCAACTGCCGTTCCTTTGTCAAATATCGTAGCAACAGCCCTCAGCGCTCCCACACGTCCACTCGACTCCACGCCCACTCCAGGCGCAACTCCTACAGGAATTCCTGGCGCTCCCCCTTTGCCAAATAGCACGTTTCTTCGCCTTTTACTATTTATTAATCCCTCTTATTCATACTTTTATTCACAGTCGTCAACATTAACCCTGCAAACTATCCACCCCTCGACCGCGTCCCTCCCACTGACTCCCCAGAGGTACAGCAATGGATTCAAGAAGTTAGAGACTCTGGTATCTCCATCCCCGGTTTTTCCCAAACAAACCTAGGCAAGTGCTCCTTCAACATCGTCCTACGCGTTAAAGTTCATATTTTACCTTCCATAGGCGGTTGCCCGAACAATACTGATGCTCTTGCTGACCCAAACCGTTGCTGGTGGACCTGCGGTGGTTGCATTCGTGAAACTGACGTCGTAGAGTGCCCTACTGCCATGACTTGGGGTCTAACCTACGATGATGGCCCCTCATTCTACACCTCTAATCTACTTCAGTATCTGGACGAGCAAAAGCTCAAGTCTACTTTCTTCGTAGTTGGATCTCGTGTCATCTCCTTCCCAGCTATTCTTCAGGCAGAGTACCTCCAAGGCCACCAAATTGCCGTTCACACTTGGAGTCACGCTACTCTCTCCACCTTGACCAACGACCAAATTATCGCTGAACTCGGTTGGACAAAAAAAGTAATCAAGGATGTTTTGGGTGTCACGCCCAACATGATGCGCCCACCTTTCGGTGATATTGAGTATGTCTATACTAGACAGTCACATCCCTTTATCTGCCAACTCACCTCTCGCCTAGTGATCGCGTCCGTGCGATATCCAGGGCTATGGGCTTGACACCCGTCATGTGGACTCGTATCAGTCCACTCGCCACTTTCGATACAGATGGTAATAATCCATAACGATCCAAGCTGACTAAAAGCCTAGGCTCATTTTCTGCTTCTACAGACTTCAACATTCACAGTGGGTTGACCACTGTTCAACAAGTGCTTCAGAACTGGGAAAATATCCTCGGAAACATCACTCAAAGAGACAAAGGTTTCATCGTCCTGGAACATGATCTTTTCCAGCAATCGGTCGAAGTCGCTACTGGCTACATTCTCCCAGACGCACTTGCCCATCAACCCAAGTTTGACATTAAACCCGTCATCACATGTTTAAACAAGCCCTTACAGGACGCTTACCTGGAAACAAATGACAACAAAACCAACCCCCCTCCTCAAGCCGGTAAGATTTGTTTTTGGGTGATGGTGTGAGCTTATCCCATCTGACTGACTACATTTTGTGCAGGTGGTGCTGTCGTGACCCTCTCATCAGGTGCTCCTGGTTCGGTTCAAGCGACTAGTACACCGAACAGTGCACAGGCATTCCCGCGTCTAAATTCAGGTTCACTTACTGTCACTCTGATTACTCTTGTTGGCCTGGCGGCCGGATCTGCTGTCGTGTTATAAATCAGTCAAAGAATACTCTTTTCCCCTTATGAGTTAGAGCCCCAAGACGGCCACAGACATTTTTTCTCCACCTCGACCAAAAATATCTACGCCAGACACTAGACCCCCCCCTACTACAACACTTCCACGCCACCGTTCGTCTTGTTCATGTTCATGATATTCCCGCACGTCCATCTCGCCATCTCGTTTTTTTGTTTAAGACGTGTACATGTTGACTGTATTTGACAAAATCACTTGTGGACTACTCGTACCATTGATATTACCTTACCTTACATAAAAACTTTTTTTTTGGCTCTTCCCCTACGTTATTAATAGTACACCCGATGTCATGTATGAAGCTATGAAGTTTGAAGTGGGTTAAGCAGAAGCGCTCTCACTCCTATCAGCTCCCCTATCCAATACTGTTACACGGATGCTACGGTGCTTATCGTTCGGCAGGTACTCGGTCAGCATGGATACAGTACACACCTACGGTGTATAGGAGCCCGATAATTAGAATGCTATGAATAAACACTCGGTCATAGCACATACACAGGGATAAGGTGACATGTCGCCGTCGAGAGGACTTGACGGACAAAATATGCCGCAATGATGGTTGTGTGTTTGATTGACTGTGGCTTAACAGCCAACCGACAGCCAGCGCTGAAAAGAAACTGGAGTTTCATCTGGACGTTCCGTCTCCAGCATGTGCCCTCCTTCATGATCAGCGCGCAAAGTCACCGATTTGAATTTGAAAAATGTTATAATCCAAATTATGTAGGTACCATAACAGCCTACAGGCCACTACAAACTAAAAGATATCCATCTATATGCAATACAGCAACCTTTCCGGAAAGCTTAGCCCGAACTCCATATGATAGCGAATGGTAATAAGCGAAGATGATCAAAACACTAAATATTCAGGCCAGGAAGAATAAGTGATAACGGACCATTATACTGCAGAGACAAGTCTACAAGTCTATATTCTAATCCAAATAATCCAAATCAAACGCCCAAGTCAGGAAGGGGAACCGAGTCAAAAAAAATTAAAGTGGTCATCCAGACATCCGCTGTGATCGTCGGCAGCCTCGAGAAAACCCTACCACTCACTTTCGGCCTCATCGTTCTCGGTATGAGTTAGCCATGTATGATTTAGCATGTCTCGCGCATGCTTTCGCTCTCTCATGTCAACCACCAACATCGGCAGAAGAAAATCGGAAAGGGCCTTAGCATCTGCTTCTGAGTAGAAGTACTTCTCCATCATGACGCGTTTCAAAGGCCATGGCTTAAGAGAATGAATGTATCGGAGGCAACCTATTGCGAGTGTCAGGACTATGCAATCGCGCTGGTACCGAAGTGACTAGAGCGTTACCAGAATGATCAAATAAGTCACGGCTATATTTGCCTCCCATCTTCACCTCAAGTGGGAAGTCTCCGAGGAGCTCGATGATCTGAGCCATATGGTCGTCATCTTTAGTAAACAACTCCCCTTGCCCATGTGGATCAAAAAGGAACTCTGCTGTAAGTAGTTCAAAGATCTGATGGATAAAATAATATTAGCGCCTCCGTTGAACATGATGAGCAGAACAGGGCCATACCACACATGCTACACTCCATATATCAGCACGGGCGTCCCAGTCACGTCTACCAAGTATAGCTTCGGGGGCACGATATTGCCGTGTCTGGATATCTTCAGTGTAGTGCTTGGTCGAAGGAGTGGCATTACCCAGGTCTGCAATCTTGATAGATATTGACGGCGACGGTGGGGAAACGAACGAGCCTGTTACAGGGAGATGTATTGTAGGGGCTGACGAGCGGGAAGAGGAAGGGACGAGTGATGTGGACGTGGAACTAACAGGCGTAGGTGGTGGAGTGGAAGGATTCAAGGTTAATGCTGGACATCTTAGATCGACGTGTACAGAAGTCCGCTCAGGGTCAGTACGTGCATTATTATAGCCTTTACTGGGGAGAGTATTAAGGTTAAGAGAATTAGGCGGGCTGCATATTACTGAGTTGGAGGAGTCACGAGCTAGTGGATGTGACGGGGATACTCTCGATGAACTTGGTTGCGAGCTTTGCGAGGGAACCACCTTCAGTGGAGCTGTCTGAGTTAACAGGGATGGATGAGATTTAGGAGCAGTTTGAGTATGGTTTGCATTGGCTCCCGTCGTTAGTATGATGCCATCAGGTTTCGCTTCGTCCACAACATAATTCTGTATGTCAGATTGTGGCCACGGCTCAACAGGTGTACCAATAGGCGAAGGCCGGGCAATAGTAGCGGTAGCTGAAGAACTCTCTGAAGCTGTTGGCCTCCCAACTTGACCGCTAATTGCGATGTTGAAGGGATTCCCTGGATCGTCAGCACCTGCGACAGCAGATACAACAACGGCAGGGGCGGGATTTCCTGTTCCTGGATCTTTCCAAAACGACGACGAAGGTACTCCAGCACGAGGTTGCGAAAGGTGTGGACTGTGTACCTGGCATAACTTTGACCTCCCATGGCCTGAAGGAGGATATTTGGAAGATAACGACCCTGAAGGAGAAAGCTTATGAGAAAAAAGGCTAGGTGGAACTATACGGTCCCTCCAACTGGTCGACGTAGCGCCCTGATCATCAACAGGATACTTGTCTTTGAGGTCGTCTGCATTCACATGAGATTTCGAACCCTCGTTTGGAACAGTATCCGTCGATGACGATATCTTGGACATTGCCATGAAACCTGCAACAATACTCCCTAAAGAATGAGACAACGAGGTCGGAGGGGTACTGGTGATACTACTAGAGCCCGTATTAGTGGACGCCTCCGTGGAAGACAGGGAAGAAGAGGATGTTGAGGGAGATAACGGATTGCCAACTTGGCTATCATTAGCAGAAAATGATTCCGAGTTGTTTGTCGTAGGCTTTAAGGCTGTGGCGGGAAGGTCTGCACTAGCAGGAGTCGAATTTGGACCTGCTAATTTCGACATTTGCATTTGGGCAACATAACTTCCCGGCAAACTATTACTGCCACTCCCTCCGCTGACTGGCCTACTGGTATTTCTACCAGGACTGGATAACGGCTGTGAGTCAAAAATTTGAACTTGCCGTCGTGTACGCTGGTGACCACGTGGGATAGCAACGCCCCCACGCGACTTTGCTGGCGGAGGTACTCCGACACGGCGTGACGTTGGAGTAGGCGACTGCGATAGTTCAGTATGGATATGAGTTTCGACGTCAGGTATGGAGATTACTATATGGGGATGGGTATCAGCAAGTAGCCACAAGATAAGAACATGTAATTTTAGCCTCAAATGACATGTCGAGATAACAGGCTGGGAGCGTCGAGATAAGAAGGATAACTCACATATGTTCTCTGGTTTGATATCGGTGTGAACAAGATCGCATTCGTCGTGAAGATACTGTAAACCGAGGAGTATTTGCTTGGCAATAACCTTCACAAAAGGCTTTGGGAGACCTTTCTTCTTGTTTCTTTCTATAATTGCAAGTAAATTTTCGCCCAGCGGCTCAAACACAATGCAAACATGAGACGATTCGGGCCCTTGGTTTACGAATGAGTCGAGAAACGAAACAATATGAGATCGTCCAGGGTGCTCGGGAGAGGCAGAAGCAACGCGAGATAGAAGTTTGATTTCGTCTCGGGCAGTCTCGGCGTAACGTCCAGCAGACTTGACCACTTTGAGCGCAGAATGGCGATGGATACTGAAAAAATCAGTGATGAGGCCAATCAATTCGAGTGGCATAATATTAGAGAAACCTCACTGTGTGTCATTTACAAGCCAGACAGTGGAGAAATGCCCCCAGCTAGGATTCGCGTTAATAATAGACTAAGCTCGTGATTGCTATTGGCTTGAAGTGTCAAGACGCACCCTAGTTTCCTGATGACAAGATAGCGACCGTTCTTGAATGTATCCCCAACCTTGACGGCAAGATAGCCGCCGGCATTGTAATCTGCGGGGCTCTCCTCGTCCTTATTGAAAGAGTCTTCGACTGGCAAGATCCTGGGACCGTTAGAAGTGACCACATATTGAAATTTTGCACAGGCGGTTGGAGCCATACACCGTGCAAGAGAGGGGGAGCCTTGAGCCGGCAAGGATTGTCAATGCTGTGGGCAAGCTTAAAGTGGAAGTGACATCTACACTCCAAAAGGAACCGTGACTGTCACATTTTTCCCACAGCACCCACTTACAGCCAGACCAAGACAATCAGTTGTTGGGTTCCTCATAGATAACGCATTGAAGTTTACTCATACCATGCATACTAGATGCGTTACCTCGGACCTGGCTAACGTTTACAACGTAAAACACAAAAAATATTCCCTTTCGCAGGTCGAGTCTTTATCGCACCGTCATCTTGTACATACTCGTATAACGAATGTGTGCCAATTATCTTTTGAGGCAGGTTCAATCGTTTCCGTAGAGTTTCCGTCGCTCCTGTCTTGCTTCCCTGCTTCAATCCTGACGTGTCAATGGCTAATTGTTACGCAGGTACAAGCTCAAGCTCCGAAGCTAACAACAGACCCATACTGCAACATCTGTATCTCACCTCCAGATCTGCCGCCTAGGAATCCGTAGATTGTAATATGTCTCCTCATTCCCCAAGTTAGCTTCATTGATAGAACGGCGCCTCCAATCGCAGTGCTCCCAGCAGTTATCGTTATCCCTATCCAGTTCAACGCCTAATTACCATACATCTACAAGACCGAAAACTTCTCAGATTAATTGCCGCCTTCCATAACTATACCCAAGTGGTCTGCGGGCAAGCGGCACTTCAAAGGAGATCAAAATCAAAGAGCTCTCTCCGCATCTACCTACACCTTGGTCTACAGTCTACTGGACGTGGCTCAACGGGTAGGATAAGCGAGCTGCTGCATAACAGTTTACCTGCTTGTCCTGCCGCTATACTAAGAATGTTTTTGTTTTCACCGCCCGCCTCAGGAAACACAATACTCGTCACAGAGGCGTAGCCGGATCGTAGAGACCATTTTAAGGTAATGATGTGCGAGGGTGCCCGTGATTCGGCTAACTTCGAGGGACCGTGAGCACAATGGCCTCAAGGTGATTAGTGTCGCACATCTCTTGTATACATGGACACTCCTTTATCGGTAGCACTACAATACCACTGTGACAGACTGAAGTATCATTCAATTTTAAAGATTAAACTAGCACGGTTTCATGATTGATGTGCAGCACATAAGTACAAGACAGTGCTTATCGACACAAGGTTCTAAATACACGGTTCTAATTGAAATCCACAGTCGCTGTATACCGTCAATGCAATATTTCACCATCCTCATCGCGCTATTAACTTGGAATAATACTTGGGCAGCCCCGATTTCGCATAGATACTGTCATTCGAGATTTCGCCCAAACTTTGGAGATCGACACTTATTAAATAAAAAGTAAGAGTCTTGCCGTCGTCGGAGGTCCTCTTAGTAGCCATTGGTTGTGTATATAGATAGCGTCACGCGCGAGAACCGCGCCCAGGCTTGAGACTATCAGCGATAAGGACTAGATCCAGACTTTTGTATTGGAAAGGAGCAATAGAAAGGCTCTGCCAGTGCGTGACCCTCTGATCTATCAGGAGAGCAACGTAATCCGCCAAGCCCATTCTGATTGTCCAACCTAAGCTTTACGCTGAACGATTGCAGAATGAAATTCAAAACCACATTCATTTTTGATATCTTGACTCCCCAGATACCGTGTATATAACACGCAGTATTAATAGATTAATATGAAGCAGCGTCGAAGCTTCAAGCAATCTTAGATGTGGTGACGTCACGTGTCTGCTGTGCACTTGGCCTTCGGTCTTAGCCCCTTATTAACAGTCATTTATTACTTGATCTTTGCTTTTTAAATACTTGCTTTCTTTGACTGTGCATTTGGTCTTGCCCTTCTCAACTTTTGCTTTGCTAAACCGCCCCAGGAGGGCAAATAATTGATCTCTTTTCCCACTTGGAACGGCTATGACACCCCCAGGAACTCTTGCCACTGTGTCAAACGAGATAGCCGTTAACTCGCGAACATTCATTGGTGCCGTTAAAGACGAATGGCAGCTCTTCAGGTGTGTCAACTTTTCTATACCCCTGAGTGCTCATTATATCATACAACGCAGTGACCGTGAGGAAGATTATACTATTGGTGCACCCATCGGTTTTGGTGCCTCCTCCATAGTGTACGCTGCAATATATCAACCACAAGCCTCCAACTCTTCCGCTCCACCACCACCACCTATGGCATGTGCTCTTAAAGTCCTTGACCTTGATGCGCTTCCACCTCGGTCGCTCGCTTTGCTTCAACGGGAGACAACATTGATGTCTTTGTCGAAGCACCCGAACGTGCTTCGAGTTCGTGGCTCATGGGTGAATGGGCATAAACTCTATATTGCTTTGCGCCTCATGAATAAAGGGAGTGCGGCTGACGTCATGCGGTATGGTTGGCCTGGTGGTATGGAGGAGGATGTTGTGCGTTGTGTACTGCGTCAGGCTCTCCAAGGCCTGAAGTAAGTCAACCTCTGGCTTTTCATTGAACGGCTAATTTTGATCTCTTGGGCCTAGTTATCTTCACATTAATGGATTCATCCATCGTGACATAAAAGCAGCCAACCTTCTTATTGATGATGACGGGACTGTTCTTTTGGGTGACCTCGGAGTGGCGGCCGATCTATCAGAAGATACTTCTCACCGTATATCAACATCGAAAGTTTCAAGGAGCACAGCGCGTGCTGCTCTTTTCCGCTCCGATTCGAATCATAGTCACACCAGTACTAGCACTGACCACACTGGCTTACAAAAAAGGGTTGTCCTTTTTGATAGCGCGGTGTCACCAACTGATAGGCCCAAGATTGGCAAGAGGAAATCGTTTGTAGGCACGGTGCGTCGATAGACCTCGCCATGGTGCTCGTGTTTGTATCACGACAAGTCTAATTTGCATATGTCTAGCCTTGTTGGATGGCACCTGAGCTTATTCAAGGCCGGCAATATGATTCTTCCGCAGATATCTGGAGTTTTGGTATAACAGCTATAGAGCTAACACAAGGGCGTCCGCCGAGGTCCAGGGAAACGCCGCAGCGGGTCTTACTGAGAACGTAAGCGGCCTGGTTGGTTCCACTTTTGACTGCCCATAAAAAAGACTTCTTTCTCAGGATCCAAGATGAACCGCCTACTCTCGACAGAGAGCGCGGCACGTATAAATATTCCCGTGCGTTCAAAGAAATGGTGGATAGTTGTCTGGTTAAGGATCCTACAAAACGGTAAACAGCACTTCCTTTTTACCATTGCATCTTTTATCTATCTCTTTTCAGCCCAACAGCACACGATCTTCTTCAAACTCCGTTTTTTAAGGGAGCTAAGAAAAGATCTTACCTTGTTGGAGCCATCCTTAGTCAGATAATGTTTTATTGAAATCGATTTGAAGGCTCATCTTTTACCAGATGATCTGCCCCCTCTAGCACAGCGTCAGGAACGCAGTGTATCAAAGAATTCACAGACTATGCACTCACTCGACTCTTGGGACTTTGCCGCAACCACTCTTCACCCTGGCAGTCCAGGCGTCCACCTACGTAGGTCGTCGCATGAGCCAGACTTGCTGGAAGAAATACCGGGATTTGATGGTGTGTTTGAAATGGATGACGATGATAATGGTGAACTCAAGATCCGCGAATTGTCTCAACATTGGAGTTCGGCCAAGTATAATGACCAACCCGATACGCTCGACGCGATTCTGGCTTCTTCCCCCTCAGATTCTGATCCTACTGAGGCAAATCATACAAGTTCGAGTCCGCCTTCTTCCCCTGCCAGTGTCCATGAGGCAGCATTACTAAAAATACCTGGTCCTACTGGTAGAGTGGCCATCTGCAGTCCAGAATCGAGGGGATCTAGTCAGAATGCGCCTCCAGGATCGTCACTCTCAGACTCTCCGCCAAGTTCGATCGCTTCTTCGCCAGTTTCTCAACAAATGAAAGGCCTATGGCATAAAGTGAAGTCAAACGTCCGGCGGACAACTTCCCGTAGCAATCTCGTCGAGCAAGCAAAAATCGCTAGCGAAAAGGAGAAGGGTAGTCCGAGTCGATGGCGTAGTGCCCTGCTGGGATGAAGTCATTATCACTTACGATGCTATCATCGCCTAACGGCATCTAACTTGTATATTATATCCACATACACAGTAGTTATCGCGATATGTACTGTATATTTATTGCCATCTTTTATCGCCTAGAGGGAGGTTGCTCACATGATCTAAAGGCAAAAATGAAACACTCGTCTAACTTCGCACTAAGCTACTGTCATGAGCGCGATGGACACTGACGAGACTTCTGTCGTTCTGCCATCCACCGCGACCTCGGGTTTGACCTTATCTCTGTAAGAGTCTTATAGCTTCCGATATGTATCTGGTAGAAATGAACAGAACCCATCAGACATCCTCTACCAATCTTAAACATTTCTGAACATCTAACGCGTCTAAAACTCCAGCAAGCAATTCCATCTCCATTTTGTGTGTCCTATTGCAGTGATCTTGATATCTTACCAATTCTCGATTAGTGCTGGGGGCGCTTCTTGGCACTCAGAATGGTCGGGAAGTTGAGATCGTCAATACATTTGAGCTAGCTGTTGAAGGAGACTCGGAATTGGTTGATCATGGCTTTCTGGTTTCTCGGCGTGATCAGTGTGAGTATACGAATGGACGATTGTGTCGGCTGAATTTGACCACTCGTGTAGACAAGCAAGTCTTTCCCTCATTAGAGTTCATCGGGTGGTACACTGTTGCGCCCCGTCCAACAAGTCGTCACATAGCTCTCCATGAGCAAGTAAGTCGTCTTGTTTCTATGCTTGCTGCAGTTATTTACTATTCTCGTTAGTTTACGGGTTACTGTTCAACGCCACTTCTCCTCATGTTGGAACCAAATACTACGATGGGATCTGATTCTGTGACGTCGCAGGCTCTTCCATTTAAGGCCTACGAACCCTCAGTAGAAATTCGCGAGCGTAAATCGCGTTCCGTGTTCATCGAGGTGCCTTATAATGTTGCCACTGGTGAGGCCGAACGAATTGCTGTAGATTGGACGGCTCGTGGAGGTGGTAGTGGTAGTAGCTGTAGGTCTTTTGCACCAATGTCCACCCTACGCTCACCCAGCGTTCTTGTAGTGGAATCACACTTGCAAACGCAACGTTCGGCAGTCAAAATGCTCCACGAAAGGATTATGGTACTCGTGAAATATGTGTCCGCAGTGATTGCGGGTAAAGCTATAACAATTTTCTAGCAGTATTGCTATACTTCTAATGGCCTTTTATAGGGCAAGCCACCAGGGATCATGCTACCCTTCGTGCACTTTCGGCGCTGATTGCGTCCTTACCAGCGACAGAGAACAAGGCTTTCCGTAGCGAGTTTGATACAGTGAGGCTAAAACGCTCTCATGCTCAACCCCTGCGTACTCATTCGCAATAGGAATACGCTGATGTTCAGTTAACAGCTGTGCTCTCTTCACTAACGAAGTCGGCCAGTATATTAAATGATGTATGGTTAAGCTGACCAAAATTACGGCTTACAGCGCTGACCTTTTAATCTATAGCTTGTTGATAAGCACATCGTCCTCACGGCTGGAAGAGATGATAGAACTGGTGGCAGACGGCGGGGGATGGGTAGACAAGGAGCACCCGGAGATTGGGATCGATACCACTGACGGTTGTTCTTCCAACTGTATCACTGCCTAGTCATTTTCCAAACTTCCAAACTCCCGTACTAGTTTGGCCACCAATACATTAATAAATTCGAACTCCAGAGTTACTTTTGCTGTATAGCTCGCAGGGGACGTGAAAACTAACTTTCATGCCTGCAAGCGTATCGGAAATGGCCAGCACCTTTGCCTTCGTAGCGGAAACAGTAGCCACGGGAAAGGTCAGGGTTATGACATGAGTGTGTCGAGAAACACTGACAAGTCGAAATACTCAGCATCACTTGCCCGATTACAATGCCTCTGTGGAGTTCCTGTGTTCGGGTAGCGATAAAGTTCATACTTGAGGATTTGTGTGTGTAACGATGTTCTTGTGGTGGAACGCGTACGCGTAACTGCCTGCCCTAAACCTAATAATTGGATAACCACCTCGTGTCCCTTCCTCCTTGTCACTTTTCGCAATGTCTGGTTTTGATGCGAACAGAGTATACACTGTATCTGTCCATGAAATCCCCTCAGCTGGTTTGCCAGAGTCTCCCTCCGAAGCTGAAAAGCTTCTCTTGGAGTTCCTCCTCCAGTATCGCGTGGGAGGAGAATTCATCTATAGGCACGCATTATATTGGAGGTCATTTATTATCGTACTTACGAGAATCCCAGAGACACATTACGCGCCAATCTTTTACTAAAACAGCACCTCCTTGAAGTTGACCTACGACATATCGGCTTGTACAACGATGAGCTCGCCCACGCTATCCAAGACAAGCCTGCAGAGATTCTACCACTAGTTCGTGATTTCATAGTCTACTGAGCTAGGTTAAACTTGTAATCTTCATCTAGCTCGAGGATGCGGCGACAAAAGCTGCTAGAACTATTCTTTTCCCACTTGCTGGTAGCAACTCGGAAGATAATACGTCGGCGGCGATCCCCCGGGTTCAGGTCACACTTAAATCTGGTCTAAATTTGCTACGGTTTCGAGATCTTACGGCTGAGACTATGAACAAGCTCGTGCGTCTCCCGGGTATCGTTATATCCGCATCTGTTCTCTCGTCGCGGGCTACGAAACTACATCTACAGTGTCGCGCGTGTCGCTCGACAAAGATAATTTATCCATTAGGAGGCCTTGGAGGAGTGGGTTCTGGGTCAGATCGAGGACTCCCTCGTTTTTGTGATGCTCCAGAGCCTGATGGTCAGAAGAAAGACTGCCCGATGGACCCCTACCTCATTATTCACTCAAAATCTACATTTGCTGATCAGCAAACCTTGAAGCTTCAAGAGGCACCTGATATGGTTCCTGTTGGAGAGCTGCCTAGACACATGCTTCTGTCTGTGGATCGCTAC
>JABCKM010009937.1:69854-138865 GCA_018221805.1 Rugosomyces carneus
TGGAGCTCTCGTCGCAGTCTTCAACTGGGGCAGGGTCGAATCCGTTTGGTGCGCAATTCACACCCGAAGAGGAAGAGGAGTTTGGTGAACTAGCGAGGAGCGAAGGTCTTTACGAGCGATTTGCAAAAAGTGTGGCGCCGAGCATATACGGAAGTCTTGGTAGGGTCTTCAGAACTACTCAGAGTGATAATATGTGCTGACGTTGTAATCAAGATATTAAGAAGGCCATTGCATGTTTACTTTTTGGAGGTTCCAAGAAATTCTTACCTGACGGAATGAGGTTACGAGGGGATATCAATGTGCTACTACTTGGCGATCCTGGGACGGCTAAAAGCCAGCTTCTGAAATTCGTCGAAAAGGTATGTATAAAATATCAGAGTCCAAGACGACAAGAAATCTAATGCATTGAACAAAGGTTGCACCCATTGCCGTTTACACGTCGGGAAAGGGTTCTAGTGCTGCGGGTTTAACGGCTTCTGTCCAGCGCGATGCCATTTCTGTAAGCATATAAACCCAATACTATGGAGAGCGATCTGACGTTGGGTAGCGAGAATTTTATCTAGAAGGGGGTGCGATGGTTCTTGCAGACACTGGTGTGGTGTGCATTGATGAATTCGACAAGATGAGGGACGAGGATCGAGTTGCTATTCATGAAGCGATGGAGCAACAGACTATCTCGATTGCCAAAGCGGGTATCACGACGGTACTCAACTCGCGAACGAGCGTGCTTGCTGCTGCGAACCCTGTGTTTGGGAGATACGATGAAGGAAGAAGTCCTGGGGAGGTATGTGCTTTACCACGAGTAGCGTTCGCCTTGACAGAACATTTTGCGCCTAGAATATTGATTTCCAGACGACGATATTATCTCGTTTTGACATGATTTTTATAGTGAAGGATGAACACAACGAAGCTCGGGACAAGGCATGGCTAATTTCCTAGTACATGTCATGATGGATGGCTAAAGAGAAGATAGATGATTGCACGACACGTTATGAATATCCACATGAACCGGCCAACGCAACAATCTGAAGAGAATGGGGATGGAGCTGGAGAGCTTGGACTGGAGAAAATGAAGAGATATATTGCGTATTGTAAAAGGTATGACTAGCAAGAATTGGGAAGTGAGATGCTGATTGTTACCCTAGTAAATGTGCCCCACGGTTATCTTTGGAGGCACAAGAAATGTTGAGTAGTCACTTTGTGAGTCTGCGAAAACAGGTGCAGCAAGTTGAGCGGGACAATGATGAAAGGAGTTCGATCCCGATCACAGTTCGGTATGGAACGAAAATTTGTTGTTTTGGCGATGATATTGAAAAGGAGAATGCAGACAACTTGAAGCGATTATTCGTATATCGGAATCGCTTGCCAAGATGACGCTGAGTCCTGTGGTGAAAAACCATCATGTTGAGGAAGCGATTCGGTTGTTCAAGTTTTCGACAATGGATGCTGTATCTGCGGGATCTGCGGATGGGCTTTCACGTGGAGAGTTGAATGAGGAGATGACGAGGATAGAGCGTGAGTTACGGCGAAGGTTACCTGTTGGATGGAGTACGAGCTATCAGAGCCTGGTGAGGGAATTTGTGACACAGCAAGGGTTTTCGAGCCATGCACTGGAGCGGACGCTATTCATTATGGAGAAACGAGAGATAATTCGGTTTTCTGGCCAAGTGAGTTTTTCTTCATCTTTAAATTTCACAAGGGGTGCTAAAGTGTGATTTGATAGAAAAAGGTGGTGCATAGGTGCGTTGGAGTAGTGTGTGATATAAAAAGGTTATATGCTGACACGTGTTTGCAGAGTTGGTGTGTGAAAGCAGTCGTTGCCCGCCTAGCTCAATTGGTCAGAGCGTCAGACTTTTACGGGCATCTGAAGGCTGCGAGTTCGACCCTCGCGGTGGGCTACAGGATTATTTTTTATTATTTTTGTAAATTGTATAATATCGGAATGAAATTTCACGCGGGCGGTGGTCGATCGCCGGCAAGGCAGTGCGTGTTTTGGGTTGGCCCGGCAAGACCACGTCAACTGTATTACGTCAGATTGCGCAGCACGGCTAAAGTTATATTGGACGAGTCATTGGTTTGGATTACCTTACTTACTTCCCCCTCACTCTCCACTCTCCCCTCTCCAACATGTTTGAACAATCACACTCGCAGTTTCCTGCCCTCTTTGACGTTTACAACGACGACTACAGCAACGGCAAGCAACAGCAGCAACAACAGCAACAGCAACAGCAGCCACACCACTACTACAGCCTCGATTTCTCTTCATTTCATTCCCCTGCTGACCTCGCTGCACCCTCAATCGATTGTTTCGAGAGCGAACTCGATCAACTCGATCTCCTCGAACTCGAGGTCACACAAGTTAACAACGCCTTCTCTCAGGTCATTCCGACCATAGGTCCCCCGTCTTCCTTCACCCAGTCCTCTGAATCCTCTACCCTCGATACCCTCTCTTTCTACTCTGAGCCATTCAACTCTCCCTCTACCAGCTATTCCTTCTCTTTCGACGACATGGACTTTCAACGCATCCGCGTTGATGACTTCAACCCAGCACAGTCACCCCTGGCCGTTCTCGACCCCGCTTCCGCCGACCCTACTTCCTTTGGTCCCTTGCCTCCCACCCCACCTCGCAGTCCACCCGCAAAATCATCCTTTGACAAACCCTACATCTCCAGGTCAAGCTTCTCCGACTACGGCCATTCCAAGCGCAACAACTCCATCTCCTCCGACTTTTACTCCCAGCTCGGCTTCAACCCCCAGACCATATCTCCCTCTCACATCTCCAACCCCATCCCCATCCCTTCCACCCCATCCTTAACCACCCAAGACCAAAGGGGTGACTCTAGGAAGAAATACAAATGCTCAGCTTGTCCTCGAGGTACTTTACCGTTTCTCTAACCATACTCACTACTCACTTCTTTCTCTCACAGCCTTTGCCAGAGCCTACAACTTGAAAACACACATGGCGACTCATGACCCGAATAGGCTCAAACCACATGTCTGTCCTCATCCATCATGTGGTCGCTCCTTCAGTCGTAAGCACGATCTGGGACGCCATCTCATCAGCATACATCGTGCCGAAAACGATCGAGAACCTACCACACAACACGCCAAAGTATCCATCGGCGTGGGCAAAGGTCACCGCGGATGGTGTGAGTCTTGTGGTAAAGGTTACGTCGGCAAGTCTGGTACATGCGAGTGCCACGACGTCAAATAGTCAACCACGACCTCGTTTTTGTCTTTTTGTTTTTTTTTGGCAACAATATCTTTTATAGTATGTGTAAGTCCATGCTCCCAAACACTCACTCCTTCCACCAATAACAAAATTTTCTATAGGCCGTGCGCAACTCCCGCATCCCCCTCAAGCTCCATCTATGTGCATTCGTGCATTTTTTACTGACTCTATGGAAGCGCTGTAGCGCCAGGCATCATCCGATGTGTCACGTACCGTACCGCCATGTTGTATATACACTTGGCCAAGCGACGGACGTGATCTCGTTATGAGTCTCGACCTCTTACATATATCCTTGTTACTTTTTCCATCTATTTTGTCATTTATTCCACCTTTCATTGAATGATTTGATTGGACATTTCTATATGCAAAACGTCTCTTTTTCACTTTTGCCATACGCTCTTTATTCCTTGTTCGGACTTTTCCAGTACTACAAATATTCTTGGCTCTATAAGTTGTAATATATTGAAACAACTACTCTGGTCCACCCATCGCAAGCATTGCTATAGCATAGGCATTGGCTACCAACACAACTGTCCAAATGGCGTAAGCGAGACCCGAGAATATGCGCCCACTGCTGTAGTCAAGCGTTTCGTGCACAGGGGGTGCTGATGTTTCGACCTTTGGATTGTCTTGTTGTAAAATGGTTGCAACCTCGGCACCATGTACAGATGCTTCATCGCCTTCCACTACATCACCTTCCACTACTTGCCGGGCGGGTTTCCGGACACGCATTACGACTTTTGATGACGTGAGGTAGATGAGGGGGAACGCAATAAACGGCAAAACGACAGACAGCGCCACTTGGGAAGCAACTAAAAGGGTGTTGATGCCCGACCGCCCGACCGCTATGGCTACCGCAACACATGGGACGAGGCTTATCAGCCTGGTTATGAGCCGTCGTAAGAATGGCTATACACAAAGCTGTAAAAAATCGAGCAATCCAAAATAAAGCAGGAAGGCACATACAGATATTTTCCACTCGATAAAACCCTCGGAAACAATTTGGCCGGCTAGCGTCGCCGTAATGCTTGACGTTTGGCCCGCGCAGAGTAGTGCCAGTGCAAATATGAACGCTGGACCTGTCATTATTTTTTGGGGGGGCCACCTCATAAGTGGGTAGATATCATAAATAAGGTATTGAGTAGTACCTTTGCCTAAACGCGCTTTAATGATATCATACGCCTCAAAGAGCCCAGCTGGGCTTTCAGATTTCAGCCCGTCAGTCTCAAAAAACACTGTTGCCGCAAGAATGAGAATCCTAAAAAAAGAGGGGTGTATAAGTGTATATGTCAGCACACAAGCTACCGGATCCAGGTCCGCAAAAGCGTACTGACGCAGAGTTAATCGGGACTGCTAGACATAAAAGACTAATGACGACATCCACGACGCCATGCAGAAGGTGCTGCTGGATAAATCCTTGGGAATTGTTCTCGCGGTCCGCGTGTCTGGTGCGGTAGTCTTTTAATGCGGCAACGCGTTCCGCGCGAGATATTTTGAACAAAGGAGCAAACTTGGAGATTATTCGGGATTTAACGGTAGGGGGAGAGTGACGTGGTAGGCTAGGTGGTAATGGTGGCGCAAGGGACACACGGTCCTGAGTGGCAAGCGAGGATCCTAGGAAAAGTGCATGAGGCATAACCGTTGCACCTAAAATTCCAACAGCTGCATGACCGGTCATGCACAATCAGTCACATTGGATTGTACCAAAAAAAAACAAACGAAAAACAAATGTGAAACCGACCTACCAGTGTAGACTCCATTAGGCTGAGACTGAAAGAGATCTTTCGACGGAAGATAACCAAGGAAGACGTCTGGCCAGTACGGCTTCACTTTGACGAGGAGTACAATAAAACAAGAGAAAACAGCCAGGACCTATACACCGAACAGATGAGTTGATGTCGCGGTGCTATGGTCAGGAACATTGGGCCAACCAGGAGTATTATAGTCATCTCAAAGGCCCTGACAGGGCGACCTTGACCTTGAGATGGGTCTGCGAAGGCGAGAAATACAAGTACATCTGCGGCTGTGATTAATACACCCGCCCACAATTCTAATTTGGGGAAGATGAGACAAAGGCCAATAGCAGAGCCTAGAAGCTCCGCCAAATCTGTGGAGATGATTGCAATCTCAGACAGGGCATAGAGGGGGTATAACACTAGACATCGGATGAGGCGAGGATGTTTTGGCCTGTCGTGTAGTAAGAGACGACAGTGGGACGCTAGATCTGTTTATGTATATATATATCCAATGATTAGCTATTATAATGCCTCCTTCCAAACTCACCAAGGCCTGTTACGCAGCCAAGTCTACAGGCTAGCGTCTTTCGTGGTCGTTAGACGGGATATTACATATTCAAGTGGTGAATAGGCCACGTTTACCTGGAGAACCATGGCTCCAAGACCAGCCATAAGCAACACAAATAGCATGGGTCGATATCCAAAGTTTGATCCAGCTTGCAAGTCGACACTCCAGTTACCTCTTGAGAATACAGCCATGAGATCAAATGGCCTTTTCAGTGCAATAGAAAGATCCGTACGGGTCAAAGTATGCTACAGCACAGACTATACCAACGCCAGTATGTTTTTTCACATGACGAACAGTTGTTCTAAAAGCAGATGCAGTAAAGATTTGGGCTTTGATATATCGAGGTGGAGGGGGGGACAGCGTAGCCATGCACTTTCCGAGGTGAAAGCAGGAAAGACAGTGGGTAGTCCGGAGGCAAAGTAACAGACATATTCATAACAGATAGCGACGAGCCCGACATAGTGGTAGCCTGAGGAAAGGTGGCCCTGCTTCCCGTGCGAACGCGGGGGCCTAACTCGTGCTGTGGACATGTTGGGGGCTTCACCGTAATCGTCATCTGCCAAGACTGGCACCGCCTACCCGTTGGGTATGAGATGGACCTAAATGACTTGCATCCCCCAGATGATTACAGTCATCGGTTTTTCATATGGCATGAATGGATTCAGGTTCGTATGTTAATAAATGCAATATACTGCCTTCAAACAATAACCCGATTCTTCTTAGGCGAACGGACCGCTTACTGCTGAAAATGTCTTTGACTACTTTGCGACTTCTATGTTTTATGACAAGCAGAGTAATAACCAGGTCTTGCGAATGCAAACCATACACTCTGGGTTACCCGTCGTTAACGAGGCGGAAGAATTGAAGTATGCTCAACAAGCCTTCGTTGATTGTAACTTAAATATAGCACGAACTTAGACGATTCACGGGTATTGAGTTCGCAGTGGTCAACGCACAACCGCCTGCTTTTTTCGTGATCCATAAACGAGAGAGGCTGTCACCAGACGAAGGTTCGTAGTTTACATGTTGTCGCCATGTCTCATCGGCATTAGTACTTACTCTTGAAATCCAGTTAGGCCATTAGCAGCCTATTTTATTATAAACAATCGTATATATCAATCCCCGGACGCCTACACCATACTCTCAAATCGCCTTGTAAGACTTTTTTAATGGTCTTTGAGAGATTGAGAGAAAGTTTTGACATATTCAAAGCTTACCTCGTTACATTCACTTCAGGCCTCCTTAGACATCTTGCGATCCCATCGACCCGATTATACGCCTCGAACTGGATTTGTTTGGCCAATAACGGACCCTTCAGTTCTAGATGAAGCTACCAAAAAACGAGTAAGCTATGACGACCCGGGAAATAATGAAAACGACGAAACAACCTCAGCAACTTCGTCGACCCCGAAAGTACGTAACTCACCAGGAACGCAAACTAGACAGCAAAACAATGCCCTCCTCTATAATGCTATGCTAGCTACTGCAGCGCATTCAAAAACTCCCCTCGTGTCGAGTAACCTTACTGCCATTACCGAGAATGTACCGGAAGAGACCTCGTCAATACCGGGGCAACTACGTTCTTCCGCAACCCCTGGGCCAGCCTCTTCCCAGGGAACTACACCGAAAATCACGCAAGGTGCACCGGCTTTGGTTGATTCCGGGAAAGCCATCGCCGGAGGGGGAAAGAAGAAAAGAAAACGTAAGCAGCACACAACTCACGTCGTTGCAAATATTTCATGAGAGCGCAGGTACTGCGACATCGATGGCAGTGCCGGCGACGGGTTGAATATACTTCCCATCGGGCTTATAGTCCAACGCCTATTATCGCACGTGTATTGACAGGTATATATATACAAGTTGCCATATAGAGAGCCCTACGTTGATAACTATTGGCCATATCTCTCGTGCCGAATCCGATCTCTTGGATGGGCTTCCGGCATGACCTTCTCAGTTCTCAGTTCTAACCAACATGGTTGTTAGGCAGGAGGGAGGATTCCACGCTTGTCCCTGACTGAATAATGAGTGAACCACCAAATTCATCTTGCTCCGACGCCTGTCAGCTTTTCTGTAAGCCATCCAAGGGGTGTCTTGAGATTTCCTCCTCGCGGGCCAAGACCAGTTCCTACGCCTAGTGAGAGAGGATTTGCTGATGCGAAAGATTCTTTGCGTGCTTTCGATGCCCTCTGAACTGATGACCAAAAAAAAATGAGTCGGACTTGAAATAGTGCCAAGTGAATGCATCAAATAGAGCAATTGTAGTGGGCTCCATGTGAGGGGTGGTGAGAGAAAACCGACCCTCACCTGAGGCATCTATTTCTTCAACATTTGTTTCCAGCACTAGTCCTCCTTGTATTATTTCGGATAGGATATGGTGCACCTGATCTCTCGGTGAGCACTATTCGCAGTCTATTGAGAAGCGAATCACTTCATCAAAATGGAACACGAGGTCGAGCTCGCAAACATTCTCGAATGCTCGATCGAGGCATTCCACAAAAACCTAGGGAAAGGGACATATAGACAAGTATGATGAAGCACGTCCTTAAGGCCTACTTGAATCAGGTCTAGGATTCCAAGCTCGCTCTCCGCGCCATCCACGACAAAGACAAAGTATAAAGTCGCGTAGTTTCGATATATCACCTGCCACCTATTACCAACTCGATCTTGTGGTCCTAAGAATGCCTCAAGCTCTGGTGCGTCGAGGAAGTTACATAGGCTAGCAGGTCGAGTGTTGATCAAGGAAAAGATCTTTTGTACCGACGTTTGGGCAGACTGATGCAATGGAGAATAGAACTTGGTCAATCTCGGTACCCCGGAGGTGTTAACTGATAGGCAACGTTAGCTACACCCCTGTAACAGTTCTGGAAGACGGGAGCAAACATATTAACACAGCGTGAATCATCCCTGCGATAATTTGCAAGATGAAGAGTATTGTGCAATTATGTAATAAGTAAGCGCATTTTGCTGTGCCTGTGATGGCTACATGTCTATTTGTCAAGATTCATCTCGAGGTAACCGCCAGCCAGGTTCAAGCATTCCAGCGAGGTTGCTCACAGGTCCAGAAAGGCCGTCCTGGCTCTTGAAACTCTCTAAAAAGTTCTTAATTAATGTATAGTTTGGAAGCTCTTCGTCTGGGCCTTCGTCCAGATCTTCACGTTGGAGCGCTGCCTTGAGCTCAGCATCCATGGCACTCTCGATATCTTCACCATGATCATCGGCTGTGGCTTTGTCCTTCCTTTTACTTGTCTCATTTACCTCCGGTTTAGCTGCTTTCTTTGTTTTGCTATGGGCGCGGGCTAGCTCTGCATCCATGGCTTGCATAACAGCTTCAAAAGATTCGAGCTTTGAATCTGTACCGGACTGCCCCGAGGTTGATGATGATAACTTGGATAGTGGGGCTTCCGCATTTTTTGGTGGCGTAGCGGTCGTCGCATTCCCCTTGCCTGTAGGTACATATGCTGGAGAAGGCAAATTAGATAATTTTATGATTAATATTGGGAGAACTTGCCGCCTCGCATCCGACGATCTGCAATGATATCTTTCCATTGGTCATCGCTGATACCAAGAGCTTGCCTGGAAAACTCTAAAAATTCTTCCTCTTCTTCTTCCATGTCAATTTCTACATCTCCAACCATCAGAGGGTGGTCTTCTTCAGATTCATCACCTTCGGCTACATCGTCCCCATCGCTCTCGTCGTCAGAGTCAACACCATCATATTTATCTCGCGTAATTATAGGAGGCCGAATCGACTTCTTCTCTCCTGCACTTGCTTCGGCTTCAGGCGACTGTTCCTCTACATGATCTGCCGCATCCGTTTCATGATCCGTGGGAGCGACTCTCTGGGAATTAATATAAAACGACGCAGGCATCTTTCCGTAATCGGATGGGTCAATACCAGGTACGAGTTCCTCCATGGCTGCTTGACTGTTAAGCGGGTCTTTATCGTCTTCATCACTATCTGGTTCAGAATCCTCGTCAGTAAGCTCATCTGAAAAAGGATCGCTATCAAGAAGCTTGAGTTGCGGGATAATTAAACAACATGGCGCGTACTCGTTAAATCTTGCTCCTTCGAGCTCTCCTTCACCCCCCACGAAGGCTTCAACCTTTTCTGCCAGTGACTTCAATTTCGTGGCATGTGCAGATGTCAATCGCTCGCTCGCCATTTCCGGATCTACATCCATAGCGTCTGCCGATACTTTGTCTTTGAAATTACGCTCTAACATTGATTCAAAATACTGGGGATCAATGTTCAGCCAATCGTCAGCATCCTCGTTGACTTGAGGCAAAAACCCTGGTTCGGCGGATCCCGAAATAGCTTCATTAACTTGAGCTGCAAATGACAGACGAGTGGCGTCACTAAGGACAAAATACGTTTAAAATTCGTGAAGGATGAGAAAACAGTGCTTACTCTTCCCGGCGGACTTCTACGAACATCTCCGCAGCGTTGTTTTCCAAAGAGTTCCAGAGTTCGGAGCCTTCCATCTCCCCTCTGAAATAGTTTGTCGAGTTTAAGTTCTCAATATAAGCGTTATATTCTGGATTCCGCCGCAGCACATCCTTTCTAGCTTCAATCTGGGTATCATATCGTTTAGTATCCGAGTAGAGATGCTTCAAACGACTGACCGATGATGTGATGGTTTCTGGTGAGGTGGCTGACCGTCCTTTACTTTCCTGAAAAAGCATCTCGAATCCAACTGCCTTCACGATAGGATAGGTGTTAGACCATTCATATATGCAGCATTGCTCACGAGTTTCATTCCTATGTCACGCCACCTCCATTCCTTGGTTCCCTCAGGTTCTGACCATTGGCCAAAAACTTTGGGTGGAAAAAACTTTTGTCCGACTAACTGAGCATATGCCGTGCGCGTCATTTTTACCGTGCTTAAGATAGAAGAACTCGGAGGAAATCGGTGCATTCGATGAGCAGCCTAGGGAGCACTCAGGTCATTAATACGAAGTTCCGCGCGACAAAGTGTGATGCCTCACACGCAATTGTATTGCATCCCTTGTATAGAATGCTTCAACGGCCTTCTGTACCAAAGAAGGGCTTCTGACCAACGCTAAAGCGATGTCATTAGGAATAAACGCTTTGGCGGTATGCATATGATGGCTGGCAGCGCCTGGGTACCTTTGAGAATTGAGTAGGCTCATCATTCAAAAAGGTTTTGGTGCTTACTGAGATATCCGTCGCCAAAGTGTCTCTTCCACGGCTAAAGGAGCTACAGTCTCAGCGTGGGAATCTCTGACCAGCTTGATAGCATCTTGGATGGTTATGAAATTGTCAACATCTTCTATGTTACTGCTTATTGCCTCATCTTCGTCATTCGCATTGTGGAGGCGACGGCGGTAGTACTCGGCACGGGGTGAAGATACGTGTGAAATAGGAATTAGGTGTAAGTGGGAATTGTATATCCACACCTACGGGACGCTTCAAGTGTGAACAATGTATTCCCTCTCCAAACGATCGGAACCTACCCTGTTCTCAGTGTTCGTTGGCTTTACCCATGAGGGCAACGACTCGGCTGCTTCGATCAATAGAAACTCCCCATCGGAATCAAAGACACTGTCGTGGCGTGTATCAGAAACTCGCACGAGGACAAGGTGGCACGCATACCTGATAACGAGGTCCCATTTTGCACTGATCTCCCTGAGAAGCCATACGGTAAGCCATTCATCATCAACGGAGTCTCCTACACGCATCCTGCCTTCAAGGATCCATCCATGGTTTTCGGGGTCGGCATCGGAAACGACCTTTAATTCAAAAGCATCGCGATGCCATATGAAATTAGGAATCAAAGTATCGACGTGTGTTTTAATCGAGGAAGCAAGAGCCGTAGCAGACGTTTTATCGTCAAGATTATCTGGCGGATAGAGCGTGTATTGGACAGTGTCCTCAGCAATAGTTGGAGGTCGATTGAAGATGTCCATAGTTAAGGAATACGAGTAGGTGATCCCGCCAGCCAAAGCTTTCTAGCGATGCAATTCTAAGCTCTGAAGCAGGCTGCGGAGCCTGATTCAGTGCTATAATGCCACAAGATATATGAACAGAAACTTGAGCCTGCTTACCAAATAAGGTGCAACAGACAGCATCGCTTCACTAAATCCAAGACGATGACGAGCATATCGTTCAGAGACCGCAATCTCATAGCGGTAATTGGAGACGAAGTCCGTTATTATGGGTTTGATGCCTTGGATCACTCACCTTCTTGTGTAGGATTCAATTACTGGTTTACTGCTAGCTGGGATCGGTCACGTAAACGAAAAGCAAAAGAAGAATTTTCTAGTTGTTGACTCGAGTACGCACAGTTCCCAACAACCGGCTATTCTGTCAGTATGACCTTGCATCTAGAAACCCAAATATCTACCATAGAATCAGCGTTCCAGGAATTCACTGGGCGGAAGGACATTGGTATCTTGTTGATCAACCAACACGTGCATGGCGCCAATGTTGTCTAAAACTGTCTTGTTAGCTCACAACTTTCTTCTCCAGATCGCAGAAAGGATAAGGCCAACAGTTGACAGATATCAGCAAGCGTTTCCGGCGTTACTTGAAATACCATCAAAGGATCATCCATATGGTACAAATGATTGTCCTATCTTCCGCTATCCTGCTGAGGGGTGCTCCATTTTAGATCCTTCGAAGGACTCAGTTCTCAAACGTGTCCAAAAATTGTTCGGAGATTGATTACGTGCGCAGTACACATACATTTTCCGTCCGTGCACTACTGGGGCCGCTGGGGAGGCTGAACCTCACAGAATCAGGTTGAAACTGTATTGTAATATACGTCTCCATTAGATGGGTCGGACAAGATCTCTTGATAGAAAATGACTATGGACTGCTCCATCGCACAACAGGCTCATTATCCCTAACACCAGGCGTTCGTTCCACAAACACCCGGATTGGATTTGGATCTCGCGAACCTGATTGGATTTGATTCACGAGCAGTTCATAAAAGGACAAACAGTTGAATATGGACTCACTTGGAATATCAACTAGCAAATACCTCAACACGAAGTATCCGTCTCGATTCTATATAATACATGTTAAGTTAGTCTGGGATGTCAATGGGAATGGCCTACGCGGATCAGATTGGCATGAACTTGCCCATCGGTGTACTTTCGTCCATTTGCAGTTTGTGTCGATGTATCCTGACCATCTTTCACACCTCTAAGCGTAGAAAACATTCCAGCAAAACTCCAGGTACTACTTCGTTGATGTTGTTGCGGCTGTGGCATACTGGGCGTTGGAGGGGGAAGAGCTGGAGTTGGAGTAGGTGAGCCGCTCAGGTATTTGAATAACATGATCGTTCGTTCCCATGCATGTCCGGAGTATTCTTGAGTTTTCGTGATGATTTCGTCTAGCGACATATCGTCAAAGGCAGAAAACTTCTCTTCGGCCCACTGGGTTGCCAAATCGAAGTAAGACCCATCAGTTTTAGGAGCGTCAGAACCTGAAGGTCGACCTTGGACATAAAATGTCATCAGCATGTGTTCTTGTCCGTACGCATCCACCATTATTTGTGAAGTGACGTGATGGTTGCGGTGCCGGGGTCGAACTACAGAAGGAGGATTATTATGAAAAGTGAGAGGGCCTTGAAGGTATTTAGCGACCTTGGATGAAATGAGGTAGGTTAGGTTAGGTGGGTTTTAGTCTGTACAACGAACCATAGGTGAAGCTTTAATCCTTTCACATGCATCGCCGTACAAAACAGTCGGAGAGTTTTTAGAGAATAGTTCCGATGTTAAGGAATAGATGAGCAACGCAGACAAGCCCGCACCAAAAAGTATTACGGTAAGATTGGAGGTCCGGGCGGTTGTTCGTAGCACTAGCAAGGCTTTATCTAGACGAGTGCATGAAATGCTATGAGAAAGGTATACATACCTTTCCCGCTCGTGCTTAATTCTGACCACTTTTTTACCTGTCCGCCTTTCAATGATGATTGTGACAGCCCTAGTTGAAAAGGTCCCACTGACTCTCTCCCCGGTATGGCGCGTTGTTTAGTGTCTAGTGACTGTGAAAGTGGTGAGACATCAGCGTCGTTGAACGTGGCATATTTCCGTTTCGATGATAAGACGGCTCGTCGTTGTGCTTTCGTGCCAATGGTCGCTGCTTGTACACGAATATAGCACGGAATGTTCATTGTAGTAGTCGATGTCGAGGCACAGATATGTGAGAATTTCTATTTTAGGCAAGAGTCCATTGGTTATTACAGTATCAAATTTCAATACGCCAAACCCGCGTCAGCCAACCTTTGCTTTTCCATCCTCAGAACCCCATTCTGGACAGAGACTCTAGCTGGCACTATCCTCCGTCGCTCTGTAGTAATTCGGAAGTCCAACCGTTCGACCCCCAGCGCGTTTAATGTCTTGCGCTCGACTATGCTATAATCCTCTGGATTTTCGCGGGCAAAATTGAAGGGTTCGCGCAGCCCAACTGGTGGGTTTGTAATAATCCTTGGTGTTCTTTGATAGTTTTTAGAAGCCGAGTGCATCATTAGTGGATGCATAAGGACGACATCGCCAACTTCTCCTGTCATCTCCACAAAATTGGAGCATTGTTTTATCTCCTTCAGATGTGACCAGTACCCCAGGTCGTCTTTAGGATCAGTGTATGTACTGGTGGATGGAGTGAACGATAATCCAGTTGGTAACACGCCCTCCGGGTGGCTCATGAGATAGCGGGCAATCATACTTATCCCATCTGGAGAGATCATGGTTCCCCCGCCACCAGGTTGTATATCTGAAAATATCGGTATAACCAAAAGCGCCTGCTCTGGGGAATCAAGATAGTGGACCTGAATCGTGTTTAGATTAACGACCAACAGGAGGGATTGTGCATACAAAGAAATCGCCATCCACATGCCAGTTGTTTAGATCTCGTGGATGAATGCGTTCACCACTGTTCTCCAGTTCTTTTGTGCCTAGGTTCACAATAAAGGAATCTCCCCAGGAACTTGAGTCCTCATCTATTCGATGTCCTCCACCTAAGAGATCTTGTATGGCATCCCATGCCTGCAGTAACGTTAGCAAAACTTCTAATCTCTCAAGATCTCGATTACCTTTGGCGCAAACTCAGCTACCGTCTTACGTTCATGCCAAGGCATGTGAACTCGTTCTTTGGTCCAAGTCGATTTATCCAGTGGATCCATGCCAAGGCGAACCCACATATTAGCAGTAGCCTCGGATGCTTTCTCTTTTGTGAATGCATTCTTGATAACGACGTATCCGTGCTTCATGAAATGGTCCACCTGTTCCTCTGCAAAGCATCAACGTAAGGTCATTTGTGATGAACGACGAGCCTGGCTGACGATTCAGATACTTCAGAGTGTATGGCATAGCTTATCAGTAAATACTGAAGAAATGGTCAACTCTGTAGACTTGTATGCAGTACGCGGAAATCAAAGAGAAATAAAGGCCCACAAACCGAGGATTTGCCGTGCTAGGCCCGAAGAACCGTTGCGGACTCAGAAGGCTGAGAAGCGCGGAAAAACAGGTTGAGATCACCTGTTCTCACCAATGTCTTGAAGATTAGATTCTAGCGACATAGATACAGCAGGGGATTCTAATTCTCAGAGTTACTCAAGTATTCTATTGCAGATTTCTTGAGCTGTACAGGTAGGCTCGTCAACGGAACTGGCGGAGGGGGAATGGATAGAATATCTTACAGCAGGACTTGGGCCCTGGCCTTCGAAGTAATGGAGGACGAGCTCAGTAGCTACCCAGTCACTTTCGACTGACCCAAGGTCCCGGAATATGAGAGTACGAGGCCCGGCTGGGGATGGTGCGGTTAGAAAAATGTCAAGAGGGGAGTTCTTCTCTAGTGGAGAGTTTGGAAACAAAGATTTCAACTTTCGCATTGAAGCTCCAATAGCAAATGCTTCGTCCTCTGAAATTGAGCCCTGTTTTTTAGCCTTGTTGATTCTTTCTTGCAAAGCCCTCATAAACGCGTCACGAAGGTGAGTGTAGGACGTTGTTCGTACGGGCACTGGAATGGCTTGGTCAGAGGTAGAGGATGAACAATGTTACCAGTTTACCTATCCGGATTAAACAAGCGGAGTTCCTAATGATGTGTTCGATTTTCTCTTCGGCGCTCATGTGTGACATCTAGTGTATTGGGTAAACGAGGGACATACAAGCTAGTAGGCTGTTCACCTTGAGATTTGGGTTTCCTATATCTGCATAGAAGCCAATAGAATATACTTTGACGCTCAAAAAAGAAACAGTCCGTACGCCTAAACCAACTAGTGTCATTGGCGGGATTTTGGTCTTTGAAGGGACACGCATCGTCGTAGGGAACTCGATTGATGTCGCGGGATCCACTATTGTCCGTCAGAATGGGGTGGAGTAAAAGAGGCTTGAGCTGTAAGACCTGATATTTCTTGTCCTGTCGTAATAAGAGGAGCTGCGTCAAGATGGACTGTGGGCCTATAGCTAAGAAAGGCGAGCGTCGAAACAACAGCTGCGGAACCACCCCATAGAAAGCGATTGCTAGCAAAATTTAGCCTGCGATTCGGGCCATTTTGATAATTTCTAGAGGAGACTGGTAGGCGGTAACCGGCACGAGAGCGTAATGCGCGTGTACTAGAACGCAGCAACATCATAGTAACTGTGTGTACTTTATTAGATTAACAGTCATTAATTGGGAACTATTACATAAGGTGTTTCCACGTGACTGGGGTAGCTTGCGCGTCGAGGCTGGAGCGTTCTTGTCTACTGCTTTGGGTTGCGTCAGTGCTTGCGTGTTTCCCCATTTTTAGTTAATCACCTGCCAAAGGACGCGTCAGCTTTTATATCGCGTACTTATATCTTGCATAGATCCGTGAGTTTCTTCACTCAATTGCTTATCATGTCTCTTCACGAATCGCACCCCATGCTCATCCCATTTAACACAGACCGATCAAAGGACATAAGCCCTCAGCATCTGGAGGACAGCATGGACGATGATGGGTTGTCTATCGCAGATACTCCTGCTGAATCTCTAGCACTATCAGACTATGAGAAACAACTTGCCTCACTTCAGACTTATCTTGATTCGGTACCATACGACACCGAGTCTCTAGCCGAAATGAATCAAAAGCTCGAGGATATTGTCGGGAAAATCTTCATTGCGGCCAAGTGCCAAAACTGGCTTGTGCTCAGTACATGGGATGGAATGCTCCAATGGTACGCTTTGTCGCCACTCATCACAAGCCTCCAGTAGTCGTATCACTCATGGCTTTCAGTTGGCTTTTGATGCGCTATCCAATTCCGAAATCGACGCGTGCTAAACTGGTCCGCTTGTATTATGAATTGAGCTTATTACCTGGGATAGAGCCGCGCGTAATACGCAGCTGGGCTGATATGCTCTCTCGTTTACTGGCTAATAAACCAGGTTCCAAACGCCGCCTCGAGCCTTCCGATCTTCAGCTTCCCTGGCAATCGCTTTGGCGTGCTCTGCAGAAGGAATTATGGCCCAAGAAGCGGATTCAGGATTCTTCGTAAACTGTCCCTTCTTCGCACTCATTAGCGGTACTGACATTTATTACTAATGAAGCCGCAATGTTGTGAATATTTTTCTCTATGTTGCAGAACAATGTAGACGATATTTTCCCGCGGAGGATATCCCTACTATGCTCGAAACATTTCTACCGCTTCTGACGAAGGACGTATGTGTTACATTCCACCGCTTTTAAAAAAATAAAAATCCTGAGATATTTTCCCCTCGAAAGACTATTCTGATCTTAGCTCCAGTTGTGACCTCATTTGTCCCCCCTTCTCATGTGCACCTCTATACCTCTCCGTTATTCAAGCTATGGGAGGCATTTAACTCGTCTCTTGTCGACGAGAGGCTACTTGATCTAGCTGGTTTTCTTTCCGAAGAGCACGCTTCCGGAACAAGTGGTGACCAGGGGGAAGGTGGCGCTTCGTGGAAGGATGTAGGAATCTGGACCGATGCAGAGTGGAAGATGTTGGTTAGCAAAGGCTTGAGTTCAATGAGTGAGATATCAACCAATACCAAAGTCGGAATACTTTCTAATGTTCTAATCCGACAGATGTGCCTGTCGGTGCTACACAGGTGATCAGAGTACTAACTATCTCTGACAGTTATACTTGACATTCTATTTCAGGGTGCCTCGACAACTGCTGGTCATGCTGATATCATGGCCGACAAGGATTCTCTGAGAATCAAGAAAAGCATCAATCGATCTAGTAATTCAACATTCTTATTATTTGTTCTTCAGGCTCAACCATTTAAGGTGCCTTTGCCAAGGTTCTTGTCTATTCGATGACTGTAGATGGCGACATTCGGGAGGACAATAAACAGCAGGGATACAAATCGGGTTCTAAAGCATTAGACACTTTAGATCGTATCGTCACTAGCACCGAAACCTTCTTTCACCCCTCGAACTCTGGACCGTGGACCAGCACAGTAAGTTGAATTTGAGATATCAAATCCGATTGAGCACTCTTTGATATGAGCATTTAAGTTGACGGCTTTCCTGAATCGCCTAGCTGCGGAGTTTGCCAAGCGTCTTCAAGAGGAGCAGCAAGAATCGTGCAAAACTCCCGTCGTAGGTTATCCTCTCCTCTTCACATTTGATCTCAACAAGAGTTTATTCAGCTTCATCGACTTACACCGGCAATTCGACGAGATTTTGTTGCAATTCTTCGCACCCCGGCCTTACTGGCGATGTTCTCAAAGGACCCTGTTTGCGCAAGCTTCGCACAAAGTGCACTGAGAGTTATGGCGATCCTCGAACCTCACATTATTATGCCAGAGCTTTTAGAACGTGCATATAGCGGCCTTGAGATTATCAACGAAACCCATCGTACTACAACAGTTCTGAATATGCTCGCTGGGGTAGCTCGTCCTCTTGTATCAGAGAGCATCTGGTCAGGTGGTCAAAAACATTTGATCCCACTTTTGGAGCTATGCATCCCCGGTATCGATCTCGTTCGTATTCTCCTTCCTGAATATATACTGTATTCATACGGCTGCCCAGAATGACCCCTCGAAAACAATGTGCACGACACTATTTATCGTTTCTGTGGTTCAACATATAAAAATTGGCGACTTAACGAAGTATGAGTCTGGAGTACAATACGACGAAGATGTGGACACGAACGATGTTGATGATTACAACCCGGGTACCCCCACCGCGACGGCTAGTCTTAGTAAACGAGAAGAACGAACTCTTATTCGAGAAAGTACAGCTAGCTTTGCAGGTAAAGCTTTTACATGTTTGAATCACCCGGAATCTAATTGCGACCAGACTGGGTGACATCTCTTGTCCGACGCGTTATTGCTTTATACGAGAATCTGCCAGAAGAGGGAGGCCGAAAGAATACTACTGGTGGCAAGCAAGAGGAGAATGTCCTGAAATCGATTAAAGCTATGATGGATGTTGTCTCTCTCCACCTGTCCGATGAACTCTTCGATCTCGTTTTGAATCTCCTCTATGATTATGCTACCACAAATGCTAAGTCAAATGCGGTCACAGCATTTGGTCAACTCATCGCTTGCATGGCCAGGGTTAAACCTGATCGAATGATGGCTAAGTTCTTGCCACACTGTGTATCGCAGATTAAAGAAGAGATACAACATGGTGCATCCAGCATAAGAACAACATCTTCTCACGCAGCCATTCCGTCGGACACTACGTTGCACTGGAGTGAGTCCATATGTTACTACCACTTTGTAATATTTCAACTCCTATTAGATCTCTCCATCCTGCGTGGTTGCCTTGGGTTCGGGGGTACTGTCGTGAGTTTTAGCTGATACCTCTCAAAACTTTCGCCTGATTGACTTGACTGGACAAGCTTCTCAAATACAAGCAACAAATTCTCGATCTTCTTGTTCTTTTGGTTAATAAGACCAAAAGTGAACGGGGATACACTAGCACTGGTCGCTTGATTACGCGCGCACTCCATACACTAGCAGAAGCCTATCCCATCAATAGCCGTTTTGTGAACTCAAATCAATGGGAAGACCCAGGTACGTAAACTAGCGTTAAAAGATTCACCTTATTATCACGGTTAGTAGATTTCAATCGCGACCATAATCTGCATTGGGGACGTTTATATAAACCAGAGGACGTTAACATTGAGTGGCACGGTAAGTTCCTTTGCCTTGGCTGCGATATATGTGCCTCACTGTCGTAGTGCCAACTGACGACGAGATTGCCCTCGTTCTTGAAATCCTTGACAAGATATTGGTTCCCGAAATGGACAAGGTGGACCGTCTGTTGGACAACGTTACAGCTTGGGATAGTGTCGCTCGAAATGATTTCTGCCGGTAGGTATTCATCTTGTATTACCTGCGTAGCAATACCCACTGAGGTCACTCTATAGATCCCTTCATGCTTGCAGGGCCATTTGGAGTGGATTGGCAACATTTGTAAAAGAACAGCCAAAAGAGGTTGTCAATCCTTGTCTTAGCGAAACAGAGCTATCGGAAATGATTGTCTCACCACTTGACATGAAAGCCGGTTTTACCTTGATCAATCCTATCGACCCACGATACCAGAAAGTTGCTGGATACAAGTTACGATACGGCGAAATGTGCCAGCGAGCCGCATCTACGCTGCGGCAGAAGAGCGGAGGTGAAGATCATATTGACGCCGTTATCAGCGTAACAAGGGCGATTGACACATACTTGCTGGGGTACGGTTTGACTAGGAGCGAGTTTGATTCTTTACAGAAAAATTATGACCAGGCAAGGGAGTATGTTCGTTTATTGATGTTCTATGTGCTTCCCTCATGAACGTTCACAGTGCGAACCGCTTTTGGATAAGGCAACGTGAAAATTCCCGCCTTGTGTTCTTAAAGCGAGCACAAGTATATCATAGTGGTCGGGTATATATGCATGCGCTGTACCGCCGCCGTTCCGCCCTAGATGATAGATTGATAGGTGAACTAGTTGAACTTTCGCTGTCCCCCTATACTCGAATAAGAAGGTGCTCTACCATATTTATCCTCTCAAATAATCACTCATGTATCATTTTCTAGGCAAGCGCAGGGTGTCCTCCACAGCGTTTGTGGTGTAAGTTGTTCCTCTAGAGCCAAATCACTTATTTCTGTATTCACTCTTGTCTAGTATTATGTTCGGTCAACTCGATACATACTCCCCGCACTGTTTGACGCCCTAGTCAAAGGAAGCGATCCAGACAGAATGAAAGGAGCTTTATATGTACTGTGGAACAAAGGGATCGGTATGCGGAACTCTTTTTGTCACTCAACGTAACGCCGATCTCACCACCTATAGCTTCATATGCGCTTAGCGGTGAATGAATCTGGACGTGAATATTTTCACGGAAATACTGACACACGTCAAGATTTAGGATTTCATACTCGCTATCTACTTTCTCTTCTAAACTGCCAGCATGAAGAAAAGGTATTGCCAATGCTTCTGTTCTCCACAGCTGGTTGACTCAACTTTCAACATGTACCAGCCCTCGCTACAAAAGCTTGTCAGCAGCCTTGCACATGACTGTTTAACCCACCTGACAGAAGAAGCTGTCCATACGGATGCCTACATGCTTGCCGCCCCTGGGATAGACATAGTTTTAGAAGACTTGTTACCGGAGTTTTCTCCAACCTTCGTAAATCGAAGCCTCCTGAATGAAGCCCTAGCAAAAACACCTATTAGGATCTCAAAACGGGAATTAGTTTACAATGTCACAGTAGGTATTCAGTGAAGCATCTACAACATGGATACTCACCGGGTTATAGGTTTCTTCAATCCTTGAAGTTGCCATGAGACCGTCGACACATGTGAGCTTTCGCTCACCAGATATTAGATTGACCTGCTGATTGACCCTACGATCGATATAGTGGCGGTATCTACAAATGGCATCGCGTTTCCTGCTCAGTTTACTTCGTCGAGACGCGCCTGTTTCAGCAGAGGTAGCCAGATTTCTCATGCAGCAGAGTTTAAGTCCGCAGCCCACTGTTCGTTATACAGCTCAGAAGTACGACTTTAGACGCACCACCATACGACATTCTTAACATTTTATCTCAAAGGGCCATCATAAAATTACTTGCGTTCATCAAGTACAGATCCTACTCAGCATCCAGGGAAGAGATATGGCTCGAGGAGTGGAAGAATCCATTAGAGGAGCAGGTTGAAATATCCGACCCAGAGGCATTCTTGGAAGGATTCAATCAACCTTTAGAGTTTACTGGGTAAGTCAAACATACTTCCTTGGGCCTGAAGTCTCAGACTTTTTGTAGTGGCCTTTACGTCGATAAAATCCGCACCGGGTTTATTAGCTGGACTCAAACTATCAAGGCGTATAGAGCCGTTGGGGACATCTCCCCAATTACATGGGACCCAGAATCTCAGTCTTGTCTAAATGCTATCCGTGATGTAGTGACAAAAGAAGAATATTATCCTCATCTCTTACTACTTTGGAGTCAAGAATCTGGGAAATCTGGAGGCACTGTTGAACTGCGCAGCGAGAATGTTGTTTACATCAAAAGTCTGGGTTAGTGGCTTAGTCGTTCTTTTCTTCTGCAATACTGCTCTATACTTAACTTTGAATCACAGTGAAAATGCTTCAGCTTGACGGCCTTTCAAATTTACTTGCAACCATTGATAGCTCACTGTTTGATTCTGAGAAATTCAAGCAACGCGCAAGCGCAGAGATTCTCAGTGGGGTGCTACGTGGTATATAATATTTGATGCTTTTTTCGCTCTGTCCCACTGAGCCGCTTGCTAAGGATGCAAACACTGGCAGAATACTGCCATCCATAACCTTTGGACATGGGCAGCACCTCGACTGGACCGAATCTTCGTCCAAATTAAGCCTGATACCCTGTCATTCTGGGAGACCTTTTTCCATGTAAGATCTTGTTCGCATATGCGGTCGATGGTTACTGATATGCCACAGCACCAACTTCAAGGACTCGACCCACGTCGCAACGAAGTCTTGATTAATTGGATCTTAGCACTCCCTCTTGAATTTAATGGGGATTCTGCTTTTGCGAGTAGGCATTATCTCATCTTATGGAATTACCTTTCGCACCAACTTCACTGACACCCGCGGTTAGTGAGCAAATCTCTCACCATCTTCAGTGCTTTGGTCGATAGCCTTGGCGTATTTCTTAACCAAAAGGCTGACAATTATGTCGAAGTCTTATTGAGTAATGCCAATACAGACTACGCAGAAGTATGCTTTCCCACATGATGCATTCCTTCTATTGTTTCATTCTGCGATTAGATCAGAGGGCATATTTGCCAAATTCTCGCGACCTTCATCAAGAATCAGTGGCGACCCGTCTACTTATCCACCGATGACTTCTTACAGGCCTGCAAAACCTCTAGCGATCCTTTACATATTCGGTACGAAAGATTCTGATAGAAGTTCTCATCCCTAACAACACCATGCCACAGTAAACCGATATATCTTGCCCGCATCCTTGACATACAGCTTAAGCTGCCGAAATGGCGAGAAGACCGTCTACCCCCTCCCAGAGTTAGCCAATCCCAGGCAAGCCCGCTTTATTAATATTCCTATACATTCTCATGTCGGACGTCAGTATGATAAAGTTGGGTTAACCTGTGAGTTCCGACTGACGCAGGTGAGACGTGACTTTCGACAGTTGCTGATGGATATCCAGTGCTGCAATGGATCTGGGCATCCTCGCATAGTGCTCAAGCTTGCCTGATCTTCCCTTACGTTGTTCCTTTACTGTAGGCCTTACATGCCGTGATCCTTGCCTCAAAATCTAAACTGTACCTAGGCCTGAGATCCTCCGCATGTCAGAACTTAATGATAGCCCCGACCTGCAGGTATACAGTTCCGCTGTCCTGTATGTTCTTTCCGCCATATCGCCGCCGGCAGACTATGTCGACGCCATCTTGGACAACATTTCCGCTGTCATTAAGTCCTCGCAGGTTTGTTTTATGAGCCTTGAGTAAATTTCCACAGATTTAAACGTTCGGCAGTCATGGCGTATACGACTACATGCGTTACCGGCATTGGTGGTCTTTTTCTACCGCAACATTCTATCGATATCCCAGGATGGTGTCATGCAAGTTATGGACGTTCTTCTGGAATGTTTAGGTGATGGGAATGTGGAGGTCCGAGAGATGGCTTCCAAAGCACTATCTGGGGTAGTCAGGTGTTCACAGCGCCAAAGTATCTTACCCCTCAAGGTGCGTCGTCCGCTGTCTAGGTTGCTGTTACCATAATTAGCACCTCCGCAGAATCGCTTCGTAGGCTTGACCAGGCAAATAATACTACCGCCTAGGCGCGACCCAGCGTACGCAGAGTCACTGCGATCACTTCATTCTGCGATCCTTGGATTATGTGCCCTTATAGAGAGTCTCCCGTACTCAGTCGAACCGTGGATACCTTCGCTTACGGAAGGTGGGCTTCTTATGTTATCTGACTTTTGGTTCCTATTGCCTCATGGTCTTTGCCCCCTCATGTGTAGTACTAGCACCTCATGCCACTGATCCACCCCCCATTTCCACCACGATTCGAAAATGTGCATCTGAGTTCAAAAAGGTATGCTGCTGTCGATATTTTTGACATTGTTGAGCCCTGACTGATGAAGCACATGTAGACTCACCAAGTTCGAAATTTATCTTGTATGGGTGTTAGACACGCTGACTTGTCAATACAGGATACTTGGCACAAGGATCAGTACATGTTCAATGAAGATCAACTTCAGAGCTTGTCCACTATGCTTGTCGGGACCTCTTATTGTGAGTTTGGGATGGTGCTTTCACCAAGAATCATGGGAATCCTAAACTGTGTTTGCAGACGCATAGAAGAATTTGGTCCTGAGCGGTGTGACGATGGACTTAGATCTTTCGGTCCGATAAGAAACCATCCAAATGTAGACCTCGTATACTATAGATCAGAATTGAGTCCGACTACCTCATGATGAGCAGCCCTTCGAAAAATTCCTTGAAGTTGTTCCAACCTGAAAAGAATAAAAACCGCTTATCGATGGCAATCGTGGCAATCGGGATTGCAGCGTGTAGAACATGTGTTTCTGGTATTCACTAAAATGTATCAGGGTTTGCGGGATTCCCTGGAACAAGTGCAAAACAAGGCCTCACAGTGTCAACGCAATGTGCTAGAGCCCGATAGCAGGAAGTGCCCCAAAGACTAGGCGAGGGTTCGCATGTTTCTGACGGGATATCCAACATAATATGTTGAACCTGAAGATGAAAGTTATTAGCCGCATTGGTCGTTTTCGACAAGCAAAACGGGTGAAATAAATTGTAGGTGCTATGTCAATGGCAGGGCTGAATTGATACAGTATTCGGACGTTTTAAAAAAGTTTAGCGTCCTTTAGTTTAATTTTTATTGCATGCGTATGTTAGATCTAGTGTATTGTGTTTGGATGTACAGTACAGAGTAATCGGCTACCTTGATCCTTTAGATTTCATTATAAACCGGGAGCTCCGTGTTCGCGGACTTGAAAACGATCACTGATTGCTATATCAGGTAAAGAAGCGGTGGTAGTGAGCGAATTCTGTGAAATAGCTGTGCAGGTGCGGACAACTGTATCTTTGTGCGCGGCCAAGCAGGATAAGATGACTCAGTGGGCGTTGGCAGGGCCTGGATCTGGGGAGAGATTGACACGAGGCATCACTCCACAGGAGCTAGGATGAAGATCATCAAGAGGACGCAAATCGTTGAGAAGGCGAAATGTGTGTGAAGAGTGCTTGAAAGGTGGCCTGGGGTGTATATAAATAAACGATTTGAGATACTAATCGTTATCGACATCGATGAGCTACAGTACAAGTACGAGTACTTGAGTACACTATATTCTTTGAAAGGTTGGTATCGTTGGCAACAGCGGAGATCAGACCTGCTGATGCACGTGCCCGAATTTCACACCGGGGGCTAATTTTCTGCTCTTGCGCGGGGGAAAGTGTACTTGAAGAGAAAACACCATAAATTCTTATACGGATGGATATCCAGAAACGTAGATATTAATGCCTTTTGTTGTAAGTAACTGAGCGACGGAGAACTCGAGAGAGAAATCGGAGTTTGAAGGGACCCTGATTGCATAGCCAGAAAGGGGAAAGCTTGGTTATTAGAGTCCGACAGGCGTAATTTTCGTTCGTCGCAAGAGCGCCTCCAACCTCTTCCCCCGCACCGCCTCATCCTCAGTCGAAAATTTGAAAACTATTAGAAAAAATTTGACATATAATTTACTACTACTGTTCAAGAACTAGCACGACGTTTGTGAATTAATTTTTGTGGAGGAACGGACAGGTGTTGGGCACGTTGTCTGCGATCAAAGGTTGACGAGAATTCTGTGAATGCCTGCCCCTTGCCTCGCCTTCTTCTCCTTCTTAACCTCACATCCTCCTCCTCTAGCATACAGCTCGTCCTCGTTCCTGTCCACGACCTCCCGTCCTCACGATACTCACGCACCTTTTTATACCTATCTGTCTCCCCCTCGGTCTCCTCTCAGCTTCCACGTTGAGCCTAGTATCTATCTCGTCATCAAGCCCTTTTTTTAATCCACATCACCAATCTCAGCTCAACTTTTTAATTAACAGGCAAGTTCCCATCTCTTCTCTGCCCAACATCTATCCCATTAATTGTTTGTCCCTTGTAGTAAATGCACGAAGCAGTAACGAAATCAACAAAGAATCTTCACAACATTACTCCTGACGACGGACTTCAGACGCCTATTTCCCGCAATCAGCGACATTTTACTACCGACGATCTTGCTTGGTCTAATCATAATTCAGAGTCAAGTTCAGAGGTCAGTTCAAACTCCCCGTCACCTTTTTTCTCAAGTTCTCTTATATCTACCTAGAATTGGCCCTTGTCAGCAACTAACGAGCTTCCACCTTCCCTCTTGAATATTGCTCCCAGAGTTCCCGCTGGTCTCGGAAAAAAATCTTCCCCGTCTAATATGCCTACCCGCACCGAAAACAGTTCTTCAGACCTTTCGATTCCCTCAGGGAATCGCTGGCGCTTCAACGTGAACGGTCAACTCGTAGATTCAGAAACCACCAACTGGGACCTTGCGAATGAAATAGTCCGCCTTAAAATTAGCGAGGTAACGGGAAGTACAGAAGACGTACATGAACCGATCTCTACGCAACACAAACAAAAAATCAACTCTATCGCCCAGATTAACCAAACGAGTCCTTTGGAGACGTCATCGAACACTAGTGCTGGCTCCTCGCCTCAGCCTTCTGAGCATGACATCAGTATCTCTCATTCGCGCGGTTCATCCACGGATACCACGATCTCGAGCTCCCAGGAGTCAGTTGGTTCTGGTCCGGGCGCTGTGTTACTGGCTAAACCGCCCCTCTCTGTGAACACGGGCGTCGAAGCAAAAGGCCGTCCCCATTCCTTCAGTGGTGGACTCTCCACTGCTGACCTTCGCCGTTTGCAGCAGGCTGGTGATGATCCAGATAGTGCTGATCGCCAGCAAAGATCTCAAGGACAATATCGAGAGAATATGAATGCTACCGCCGACCAACTTTCGTATCCGTCCTTAATGAGCCATATTCACCGTCCTCAGCCACAACCGCATCCACAGTTATATGACTATCGGGCTAGCCAATCACAGCCAGTAGCTGCAGATCACGAAGACCTACAACTAGAATATAATAATCAACAACGCCACTTTAACGCTCATTCCCAGGGACAATCCATTGTCGCACCTCCAGGCCCGAGCTTTCATCAGAGACAACCAAATAATAATATTCCACCAGGATTTCGACTCCCGCCTCGCGGATATCCAAACATCGTTGCCAATCCACCAACGATGGGCTACCCTGGGCACGCATCCCACCTCTCCCTGGGTAATACTCAACAACTTTACGACATGATGCTTCCTGCACCGCACGATGGCCACCATCCTGCTGTTGCTCGCGTTCAACAGCAACATAACGCGTTCCGCCCTACCCATCACCACTCAGCTTCCGATCCATCGGCGGCGATTCGTGATGCGGCGAACATTGCTTTGATGAACAACAATATGCAAAGTTTCGCCCCCGGGATGTTTCAACCCAATCTGCCTGCTATGCCCATGTACCCGAATCAGTACTACGCGGCTCAAGAACAGTATCCGATTTCTGATCCAATGGCTTCCCGTCTTCAACCTCAGTACACCGGACAGTACGCGGTTCTTCCTCCACAGAATATGATTATGAGGCCAGATTCCGCCTCTAGTCCCACCAGCACTAACAGCCATGGACCAAGTGCAAACAATCGCAAATTGGGTCTCTATAAAACGGAGCTTTGTCGTAGCTGGGAGGAAAAGGGCACCTGTCGGTACGGAACCAAGTGCCAATTCGCCCATGGGGAAGAAGAACTTCGCAAGGTGTCTCGTCATCCGAAGGTCTGTGTTACTCCCATACTCACAAGCAGCTTTTGAAATCTTACTTCTTTGTCGCTCAGTACAAGACCGAAATCTGCAGGGTAAGATTCTGAACTCTTTTTATTTGCAAACATTGTCTCTAACCAAAGTCTCTAGACGTTCTGGGTCTCTGGGACTTGTCCCTACGGAAAGAGATGTTGTTTCATTCACACTGAGCTCCCCGCTTCTGGAGTGGCAGGCGCTACAGGTGGAGGTACTCCTGTCACTGATAATACCCTTCAGCAACGACCCGATGGACGATCTCGTTCACTTAGCACCAATAGTGACCCCAACGAAGCGACGGTGTCTCTCTTGGCTCGTATTTCTGGTAAACGTACACAAGAGCCGAATAATCTTGCTACGCCTGTCGACGGAAACTCGTTCCAGTTTACTCGTCCCCCGACTGGATCACTCAGAGTCGACACTTCGGCACTTGACACATCCATCAAACAAAACAAATCGGCTTATCCTACCTTTACCAGTAATGGAATTTTGTTACCAGCTCCTGAGCCAGTCTCGCAAAAGTCCCCCGCACCTGTGACAGCTGGCCCTGATTTGGGAAGACACAGTAATGCCCGTCGCGAAATCGTGGGCTACAATAACGTTCGTAAATTTTTACTCATTGACAGCGTTGAACGTCAGGCCTGACACATTTCAGCAGCGGAGTATTCACAAAACCAATGCTTCGACAAGCTCTAATGCACACCATTCCTTCAACGGATCAGAAGCTGACCTCAATTTCTCCCCTTCGCCCTCGGCCCCCAATGCGGCCCCCGGCCATTCATCCTTCACCCTGTCTAGTGACGGGGCGACCAGGCCAAACGGACACGTCAGAGGTGGGAGTGCCGGGAACTGGGGAAGCATCTCGAGGAACAGCCATCTTTCTCAGTCGGCATACCCTAATAGTTCCAGTCCCGTGGGTGAAATCACGGGCAATTCACCTTGGACCTCGGCAGAACTTGCAATGGGGTCATCGAGGCTACATGAGAAGGTTTGGGCATAACAGTACACGCGAAGACCCATCTTGTTGTGTTGCCTTGTTTTCTTTTACTTTTCTGATTGTTTATGTTGCCAGCACGGATACTCATCAATTGTTGTCCATCATGGACCTCGTCTTTCTTAGATATCTACGACTTGCTTTGCTTTGTCTTGCAGTTGAGATCAAAACAGCCAGCTATCACAATTTCATTATTTCCGTTTTGCTACTTGTTTATGTCCATTCACAGGGTTACTTTATCTCAAAATTACATCGCATCTTAGTAAATCACCATGTCATATTCCAACATTACCCAAATATCGATAACATTTTTAACAATGTATTATCGTGGGCTAAGATTTTTAAAAAAAACTATGAGATTAAAACCTATCTATACACCCAGAGCTTGAATCTCCCGCCTAAATGCTGACATCCGGCATATGGCATAACCAAGATAATCAAATTCAGGCTCCTCCACATTTCCCTCCATATCTTCACGAGCTTGAACAACTCCCCAGATGGCCCACATAGCGTGCGATGCAGGACTCCAATAAGAAATCTGTTGATCTAGATTAACCAGCTGGAGCTCACGCTCATCTGCAGCTAAATTGGGATATTCCCCCTCAGAAATGGCGGCATGTTCGATATACGCCATGTAAAAATTCCGACGCTCCTCTAGAGTAGGATAGCGACCAAAATCGAGAAGGTGAGGCGTAGGACCGTGGTAATTCGTAGTCCACTCATGGAAGTGATTCGCAACGTCAAAAGATGCAGGATTGGGCGAAGCATATTCGAAATCAACAACTACAAGCTAGTGTTTGAAGAAACCCGCACGCTGTTAGTATTTTCCTTTGCTCTGGCGAATATCAGAAGAGCCTGACCTGACGATGTTCATCGATGATATCCTTGGGATGCTGCAACCTGAGCAAGTTGCCATACTGTGTATCATTGTGTGCAAAGACCCTCCTGCTACCTTGATGGACATTATCTACAGTTGATAACCACTGCAGATATTTTTTCCATTCTTGCTTAAAGCGTTGCAGATCAAGTTCCATCCGGTATGACTCTATCACAGATGGCAATTTGAGCACCTCTTCAGCAGGGGGCAACCAGGACTGAACGTTCTTTTTGACTCCTATCTGCCAACCTTTGCCTTCGCCACGAGTCTCCGCTGATGTATTTTCGATGACATCAATGTCCACAGAATGTAACTCCGCCATACGTGCACCAATCCAGCGACTAACCGTGGGGTTCCGGATATCGGAAGGGGTCAAAGTCGTAGATTCAAAATATTCCTCTACCCTGCCATTTTCGAAAGTCCCGTATACGCGGGGGCCAATGTGATAGCGAGAGGAAAGGATATGTAATATGTGGAGTTCTCTCGGGCGAGAAATTAAAGACCCAGAAGACAAGCCGTATATACGAAGAAGGACCGTACGGGACTTTCGTATAGAGGGATACGAAACAAAAAATACGGCATTAGTCAAAGAGCCGGACACTTTGTGAATCGCGATCCCAGTGGCGGTAATGTCCGCCGTAGACCAAAATGATACACGAAGCGAGCGAAGACACTCAAGCAGCTGTTGAGCAAATTCAATTGTTTTGTATTTCCTATACGGTAGATTATCAGCCAGGATAAGAACAAAAGGCAATGACTTGATCAGACCGTGACTCGAGCATTCAAAGTCGAATCTTTCAACTTCCAATGAGAGACACGCCCCGCAATAAGGTAAGGTGAATACCGAGACAGAACGTATCAGCGAGTCTTACCTGGCCACTAATTTAACCGGTGCATGACGCAAGCCCTCCTCGCGTACAACTTCTGCATTACCGTCTGGTAGATAGATTGAGGAAGAGGAAGAATTAGTTCTAGTATAAGATTGGGGATTCAGAGAGGTAGGCGCTGAGTCCAGTACAACTTGAGGAGAAGTAAAGGAAGCAGTTGGGGTGAGCATGGCTGTGGTAGATTGGAGTCAAGGTGTGACATGTGACACCTTTTTTGCCGCCGTCTTTGCAGTCGTGTGCCAGTAATCAGGTATACTATACTGTACTACAGTAATCCCTTTGATAACGACTCGACAGTGTTGACGGAACAGCAGCTCCGCCGGCTCAGGTTAAGCGGCTAGCTGTCCAACTGGGATTTCCTCAAAACTATTCTAGCCAGGGAAGCCATTAATTGGCCAGCCGTCACAGCACACAAACTACAAATGCGTCTGATGGATTCGGCTAAACCTGGAGGCTGTTCCCACCACCCACGCAGTTCGAAGGCTTGAACACGGACCTTTTTGCAGGATATCTTACGTTGTGACGCAACGTTGCTGATGCTTGGGCTTCCTACACTATCCTTGATATGGGCATTTTATATTTTCATTCATCAACTCGACACGGATGCGATTGTCACAGTCCATGTATGACAGTCCAAGTCATCTGATTCTGAGCGACAATGGACTCATGCTCTCAAGAGTCTCAACGTCTTCCGCTTGAATCCGCCAAGCCATTCCAGTTCGCCCTACCCGGGAGAGTTACCTTCAATTTGGTGAGTCTTCCCCCATTCAGTAGAAATATATAGACGTACGGAGCCATCAGCAACTTAACTGATGCCTGAGACGAGCGGCTTTTGGTTCCCAGGGCCCCAAACCGTAACTTATGACTGACGTTCCTAGAGGAACAGCTTTCACGATAGAACATCTTTAAACGATCCACAGGGCAGGCGATACTTCGTCCGATCGTCCTCTTACTCCAGCATTGACCCATTCGTGCGACGTTGATCTATGTTTAACGTGGAAGAGGTTCCAAACTTTTAGGGTTGGTATGTACAAGTAGCTTCTCTTGCCACCCGGCCCGCTACTTTGGTACCCTTCAAATCCCAATCATATCCAAGCGAAACCCACGCCTCTTGTGTCTCTGTGGCCCAAAGAAATACCTACCATGTGTAGATATTTTGATTGCCGTCCTTCTACCACCACGGGAGCGGGCTAAACTGGTCCTTTGGACGTCCGTCAGGGATTCCCTTCAAGGGCCTTGATCTAAAAAGCCCCGATATTCAACAGGCTTGAGACTTGTCGGCTCCTTATTTCTTCGGCTATATATTCCTTTTTGTTTGTTCACTCCCGCGGGTATTTTTCGGAATCGATGGCGTAGATTCGTCATCATCAGGTTTTTAGAAATTTCTTTAACTTATTACACTTTCGTATCGACTGTTCTCTCTACAGCGTGACCTTCTAATCCTTCTAATCCTCCAATAGGGACATCTTGGATAGCAGACATCTTTCTCAATAATAATGATAACTATCAAATTGCAATTAAGCAACTGCTTGCATCAGAAAGCAAACACTCGTACCAAAAACGCTGCACCCAAGCAAGGCGAGCAAATAACCCAGACCGTCTGCGTGTAGTTTATTACTACTCACTGAAACACTCTATAAAGACCCAACTTACCTGGATCGATGAAGAAACAACATATAGAGCTCGCTGTCTAAGAGCTGCGGGCTCTAGTAGCCTCAAAAGGGTATAGTCAATTGATGCGCCAGACACGTCTAAGGGAAAACCAGCTGGCAGTCTATTGGAAAGTCGAGCGTAAAACACGGCGCCTGCAACGGACTACAAACAGATCACCAGGGGGCATCAGAAACGAAGTAAATAGAACTTACTAGTCCAACAGTTGCGCCTGTAAACCTCACAAGGAAGAATGCACTAGTTCCTGTGGCCAACTCTTGAGGCTTTAGAGCTCTGGTAAAGACTTGGTAAGGCGCGTGAAACAGCATTCCCAACCCAACACCAGCAACGAGGGGAAAGCAAATTTGTCTAGAGGCAGAAGCCTTGTCGTCGAGCAAAATTAAGAGACCTGTCAAAATGTTGATTTCGCAAATCAATTTGACAGGCTTCGTTTTAATGCAAGAATCCGCACCAAAGCCTGTCGTAGCGATTATCAGCCCAACTGAGATCACTAAATTTTGAGCGCTGGTGGTTTGTGTCCGCCTCTGCCAATAACCTATGAACCATGCCACTGGCATTGATGCCACAGACGACCCAAGAGCATATGGAAGGAGCTTTATGCCGGCTTCCATTGGAGTAGAGCCATTGGCGGCCTAGCGTAGAGCTCAGTTAGGAGAGCCACAACGACTATATAAAAAAGACCTACTTGATAGTACAAGGCAAGATAAAATGTTCCTGCAGTGAAGGCGAAATTATGCAAAAACGTAACAACCAGAATTATGACTAATTAGGAATGAGCAAAGTTGCCAACGCCACCATTTTTGACAAAAGAACAAACCGGCAGTAGGGTCCGTAAATGTGGTCCGGGGAAATAAACATTCACGAGAAGTGCAGGCTTCATAAAACCCTCCACAAATAAGAATAATGATGCCTAAAATAATGAGAACCAGCGTTGATGGTGCAAGCCCTGACAAAAGGGGTATTTCAGGCCAGCCAACCCGGAGATTAAAATTTACCCACAGCCATTATCAGCTGCAAAGCTAAAACCAAGAACGATGCAACTTGTCCCGCCCATGAATAGCAAGCTTCGACGCATGGTTAAAGGATGGTTTTTGGGGCGTAGATGAAAACTCACAGGCCCAAAAAATCAAAATTTTGGATCAAGCTACGCCATGAGGAGCCAGAAGACACGGCAAGGCGCACACCGTGGAGGGAAGGAAAAATAATGGAGAATCCGATCAAGCATACGGGGAGATTCAGGTAGACTAGATCAGTATGAGCGCTGATCTGCGGTCGCAAGGTCACATGTGCTGCTTACATGCCCATCGCCAGTTGAGTGCACTAGAACTGCTATCGTCTTCACACCTTGATCAATAATCAAGACATCCGCCAAGGGATTGCACTCACGACTGAAAATGCCACCGAGGAGGGGCCCTGCTATAGCAGAGCAACTCCAGGTTACGCTGAGCGCTAGCGACCATTTTGCTCGTTGCTGAATTTCTACGATCTCGGCGGTAATAACCCAGACTGAGCTAACGATTCCGCCGCCACCAATGCCAGCTACATGCAGGTTCAGTCTAAGGTCTGGGCCAGCGGAGGAATTGATCACGGTACCTAGAGCTCGGGCCGCGATGAGCCAGGTTATATTCTATTGACTAGCCTTCTGTAATTGCTAACTTGTGTTAGAGAAGTCGTCTCACCTGAGCTGCCCCGCAGAGTAAGGAACCGATAGCAAATATTGCCATGCTATAAAAAAGGACATTCTGCCGAAATTTTTGGATACTCAAACTTGTGACAAGCGGGTTTCTCACTGACCTTTCGACCGACGAGATCCGAGATCTTGCCATACAGAGGTTGCAAAGCAGTTTGAGTTAACATGTAAGCGACGCCAACCCATGTATATTGGGTCTGCGTCGCGTCGAGCTCACTTGCAATAGTTGGCAAGCTGGTGGAAACGACAGTCTACCAGGTGCAACATCAGTGAATGCATCATCTCATCAGCGCTGATTCTCACCGCATCAGTAGTTGCCAGGAATAAAATCAAGGCGGCACTTGAATGATATAATTGGAAGGTGTAGCCGTTGTCAGTTTTAGGCGACGTACCCTAAGTGCGCCATCAAAAGTCTAAAGGTGGATAATTTTGGCTGGACGGCCTGGCTGCCCTCATCTAACGTCGTGGAGGACGCGGACCGTATGCTACCTAAGGTAGAGTCTAGATATTCTGGTGTCGAGCGATCGACAGTGGCGGCCATAGTTTGGCTGGCCTTTTCAAAGTTACCAAAGGCAGCTCCACTTGGAGTAGAGACGTGGCTAAGGCTCTGCATTCTATAATGTGTGATAAACCGGAGAGTGTTTTAGAGGTGAGGAGGTATTCTTTTTGTGTTATATGACATTATAGACTGTCGCTCTTTATATCAGAGTTCGTGTTCCCGTTTCGCAGTATCAATTTGGGGCAATAGAACCATTAGAATTATGTTCCCCTTTAGCAAACCACTCCGGCTTGGGCCCAGCGAACGTTGTGTTGCCATTCCTAGCGTTAGCAAAGGTCGGAAGGATGAAAGTAGATTTCAGCCGAGATTAGGGTTCATCTAGATTACAGAGTCTGCGAGAACCTGATTGACACCTTTGTGAAAACCTCACAGAAACCTGAAAGGAAACAATTTGACATATTGAAGAATTTCCACGAAAGTAAACAATGACCCGTCAGGCTTGGGAATGAAGGTTTCTCTGTCCAAGTTCTGTCAGAGAACCTTGACTGTTGCCTCGTGCAGTTGCAACCAGCAAATTGGCGAAGGGCTGTTAGATCGTTCGTCAGATCACCGCTGCGGGGCGACTAAGGGTTAAGTTATTGGTCATCGTCAAATCAGATCAACATAATCGCCACGGCGGCTGTCTCAACCCCGAGATATGGAACTTTAACCTGTGGCGTTCTATTGCGTCGCTCAGCAAAATGCTTCAAGCATACACAGCAACCCCTCATATTCATTAAGCGAGCTTGAGCGGCGACTGGAATCCAGGTATTCATTATATAGTTTCTTATATAGGACTCTAGTGTAATCTAGATGAAGCTTTCATTAACCTGTAGCTCTCTTCCTCTCGGTCTCCTTCTCTCCCCCTCGTGGCGCGTCCTCGTTGGTGAGATTAGGACTTCCCGCGTTCGCTGAATGTTCAGATAAGAACATTGAATGGAGGTTGCCAATGAAAGAACATGCCCAGAAAAAAATCAAAAGCCAGTAAGCCTTCGAATGTTTTGCCAAGTGCGAGACATCCAACCACCCAAAGATGGCGGATGATGAGCAAAAAGTTCCGTACCATTATCTGAGCTATCTTTTGTTGCTTGTTGTGGTTGGGGGGCCTGAGATGCAGGTTGTGATCGACCCTCAACATCGTCAGCATATTGTTGGAGTAGATCCCGTTGACGTTTTGTAAGGGACCTATTAACCGATTCAAGCAACGAGTTTCGTGGTGGGTTCGGGCTTACCTTGGGAGCACGACAGAAAAGGCAATGAACAAGTCGCCCTTATCGTTGCTGTACGGTTGGGGTACTCCTCTTCCTTTCAGGACCATTTCTTCACTCTGTTGAGTTCCGCTAGGTACGCGGACATCTACTTCTCCGTCAAGAGTTGGCACGCGAACCCTGCCGCCAAGAAGAGCCGTGTGCATTGGAATGCGGGCTTCATGATAAAGATTTGCACCTTGCCGTACGAAAGACTTCGAGGGTGCTACCCTTACTCGAACAAGCAGGTCTCCAGTTAGACCCTTGCCAGAAGCTGGTGCGTCTCCTGCTTTTGGCACACGTAATGACATGCCATCCTCCATACCTGTTGTAGCGCAGTTATAGTAAGCTAGATAGATGACCGAGTACAACCTACCAGCAGGAATATCCACTTGCACAGCTTTGGAAGTCCTGACACGTCCCATGCCCCCACACGATGAACATTGGCCATTACGCGGTATTGTACTTCCTTCGCCATGACACGATGTACACGTGCTAGCCATTTGAAATCCTGCATTTAGAACGTATGTTTGCGATCCCGAGCCGCCGCAAGTTCCACATTTCACTCTCTTAACACCTTGTTTTAGACCACTCCCGGAACAGGTTTCACAGTTGATGACAGGGGACGTATTGACTGTTTTTTGTGTGCCTTTACAAGCTTCCATAAAGGTAATGTTGACCGTAGTCTCTATGTTGGCCCCTCTGGACATTCCTGAAGATCGAGATTGCGCTCCCGCAAACGATCCAAAAAGTTGTTCAAAAAGGTCACCCTGACCGAAACCTCCGCTCATATCTTGAAAGCCACCAGGGAAACCTCTGAAACCTCCAGCACGCGCGAACGCATCTGGGTCAAATCCAGGCTGTTGAGAAGCGGAGCCATATGTGTCATAAGCAGCACGTTTCTTCTCATCTTTGAGAATCTAAGAAGACGTTTAGGAAGCTTGGACAAATCTTCTAAGATAGGCCTACATCATATGCTTCTTGAATTTCCACGAACTTTTCCTGGGCACCTTTATCGGGGTTTGTATCAGGATGATATTTCCGAGCAAGCTAGAGAGAAGAAGAATAAGTTTATAATCGGACCAGAACGTGGTACTACACGCACAGCGAAATACGTTTTCTTGATTTCTGCTGCTGTTGCGCCTTTTTTTACGCCCAAAACACTGTAAGGATCTTTTTGACTTGAAGAGAGGGGTGTAGCATGAAATAGACGCTAGGCGAGGAATTAAAATTTGAATTTGGAAATTAACAAAATACAGCTACCTTCTTGCTGAGGCTCTGACAAGGGTTGTGGTTGAGTAGACATTGTGACCGAAAGAGTGATAAAGATCTTGAAAATGCGGCAGATCTTGGACGAGAACAGAGATAGAATGCAACGAATGAAGAAAAACCACGGCCAGGGAGACGCGAAGGCATGTACAAGGCAATTATTGCAACAAGGGGCCGTTTGGTATGAAAATTGGTGTTGTTTGCTCATATTGATTTCGCGTCCACGTGCTTAGAAATTTCATGAATCACGCTCAGGCTCTCTCTCGAGTATGAGGACGGGTGCAAAACTAGACCACATGCTCTTGATCTTGCCACTCCCCCCCTCCTCCCTTTTCACCAGTCTCGAATCAGCCCCATGGTCCACAGGTGTTTCTCATTTCAAGGTTGTCGAACTCTTAACCAAAGGAGGTACTACACCTTGCGGAAGCACCACTCAATTGGCGAAACATAGATACGTCAAACTCGCCTATTGTCAACTCCGCTATGAAAGAACCTGCACTCGGAGTTTATACAGTAACCTTCTGAGAATGGTTAAAATGTGCCCTGTGCTGCATCTTGGCGCAATCTCCGCGTTTGAGGCACCAATCTCTACAGATGATCATGAAATAATGATACCGCAACATATACTCAGACCCTTGTGCCAAGCATGTCTATCCCTACTACTATCCAGGAGAATTATCGCCTATGCACTGGGGTCATCCAGCAGATGGCTCAACCTTCCGAGCTCGCCACCAGGACTTTCCATATGACACCAAAATTTCTTCACCCTTTTTAATTTCTTGCCCTGAGCTCCAGATACCCATTTGAATCCCACCCATGGGCGCTTTAATCTCGGAAAAAAGGGCGTTTGGTCTAGCTACGACTCCTCGATAGTCGTTGATGAATCTTGCCTCGTTTCCCATCTTGCTAGCATCGATGCCCACATTTACATTGTCATGAGCGCGATAGAGTGAGAGGTCGTAATTTGAGCATGGGCGGTCATCGCAATGTATCTCACCTGTGGACCCGCGTTAGCTACAATGCACATACCCGTATCGAGTGTCGTATGCACCGATGTAATCAATGATGTATGACTTGGGTGGTATTTTTTTGCTAGCGTAGAGTCCATACTGACCATACGCTGGGTGTGACGCGGAAGATATCTTACGAATTACGACTGGGGGGCGGTGCTGCAAGGAAGTCTTCTTTGGGGATGTGCCCTCTATTATCAACCGAATAGATTTTGGAACTGAGAAATGAAATACTGAGAAATGAAGATACTGCACGTCTGATGGCCAGTGAGGAGGATGAGAGCTTCTGAACGTCTGCATGAGGGCACAGAGATAGATTGATAAGTAATCGTGGGAATGCACGTGGTTATCATTCAACATCTTCCCAGGTGGTCGCTGAACACAGCGGGCGCTCTGCCAATTCCCTCCTGTTCCAATCGATATATAGATGGGCCGGTCAACCACAAAGTCCGTTTCGCGTGTGTATGCGGACGTTAACGGTCGCCTGGGTGTCTCATGGCATGAATATGGTAGGCGATCAATCTCTATACCCATCTTCCTCAGGCCACAATTTCGCTTTCCTAGACAATCTGCAAGTGCAATGGGGATCACAGGATCACTACGAGATTGTGCGTAAAGTAGGACGGGGTAAATACTCTGAGGTGTGTCCAATCAGCTGCTTCGTAGCATCATGAATCTCATGGGCCAATCGCTCAGGTATTCGAAGGTATCAATGTGGTGACCGAAGAAAAATGTATCATCAAGGTTCTGAAACCTGTCAAAAAGAAGAAAATCAAACGCGAAATAAAAATCTTGCAAAACTTAGCAGGGGGTCCCAATGTAGTTTCGCTGTTGGATGTGGTCCGCGACCCGGCCTCAAAGATCCCAAGCCTAATTACGGAATACGTACATAACATCGATTTCAAAGTTCTATACTCCCGTTTCTCAGATTTGGATGTCCGTTTCTACATGCTCGAACTGCTCAAGGTCACTCTATATTCAATACGAGGTGCTTCCACTTACGCCGCTCTTACCAGGCCTTAGACTTCTGCCACTCAAAGGGAATCATGCACCGAGATGTAAAACCGCATAATGTCATGATAGATCATGAGCACCGCAAGGTCTATCATCAAATTTCCTTATTGTTTGTCGCTGACCTTTCCGCTAGCTTCGATTAATTGACTGGGGACTAGCTGAATTTTACCATCCCAGAACAGAATACAATGTTCGAGTGGCTTCGAGATACTTCAAGGGGCCCGAACTCCTCGTGGAGTTCCAGGAATACGACTACAGCTTAGATATCTGGAGTTATGGGTGTATGTTTGCGTCAATGGTCTGTCACTGGATCGGATGATGTGCTTTTCTATCCATTAACGTCGGTTGATGTAGATATTCCGGAAGGAGCCTTTTTTTCATGGACAGGATAATTATGATCAACTGGTCAAAATCGCCAAGGTGCTTGGGACGGACGAGCTATCTGCGTACCTAGAGAAATACAACATACGCCTCGATCCCCGTTATAACGAGATTCTTGGAAGGTCTGAAACCCGATTTGCGATTTTCCATTCCATTAATGTGATTTGACTCTTTTAGATACCCCAGAAAACCATGGACTCGCTTTATCACCTCGGAAAATCAGCGATACATATCTAACGAAGCAATCGATTTTCTCGACAAACTCCTCCGCTATGACCATCAAGAACGCCTTACTGCGCGCGAAGCCCAGAATCAACCTTATTTCGGTAATACACCTTTATATGTTTAAACTTCTCACTAACTTTGATACCAGACCCCGTGAGAACCAGTCCGCCTGCGCCAGCCATTGACGGAGAAGATAGTTCTGTTTCTGGGTGATTTCTGGGTGTTCTGTGTATTGTTGCTGATCTTCACCACGCTGCTTCTGTAAATGTCAGTCTATCTAGATCCTTGAAATTTCCATCTCTCTTTCTATTCTTTCAGTTGCTATTCCTTTAACGTTTCAGCTATACTCTGAATTGAGAGAGATTGCAATGGACCGGAAGCGAACAGCCAATCAGCAGGCTACAGTAACCATTTTCCAACCCGTCTCAATGATCATGCATTCTTATGACCACAGTTGGCACAATGTGTTAGGTGCTTCCTGCAGCTTCCATACGAGTACTGTGAGGCACGTGGCGTCTATGTACACGTGGTATGTCGACCGTTCCCTTATAGTGCATACATTATGCATATGCTAATTATCATTATGATGAACAGCTGAAATAGCTTACTTGGCCTTTGTGCTATGCATCGCGCTGCCACGGGTGAATACCAACTCGGTATATTGATTGAGGCCCTACCTGGTGGTTTAACTAGCATATGCAGGTCTCTTCTCGCCGTCCGTCCATGCGTACGCCTTAGTGCATGGCTCAATGGTCGTCTGGTGAAAGGCCATATGGTCTTGCAAGTTTTACTCATGTCATCAGCCCTCAGGGGTATAAAAAGCACCTGCTCTCCGACTTTTCTCTTAGTGTAGTACTTTGCGAGCTCATAATATGGGTCCCCTGACATGTCTCGTATTGGCTATCTTCCTTCTCGGGGTATGCGCTTTCGACAATAGCCGTTACGACAACGTACGATTCCCAACTTTTTCTATGTGCTACCTAGTAACATCTTCTCGAAGGTTGCTGTGTATGTGTGTTTGACCGACTGAACAAACATATTCTTATGACTCGGAGCTGGCAGCTACTGGGGCCAGAACTCTTACGGCGCAACACACGGATCAGATGTCACCAATTTTCAGAAGAGGCTTTCATTCTATTGCAATGTACGCAAGTTATGATTTTCATGCCTGTATTGCTGTTTAAACTTGGGCTAGGATAACGCCATTGACGTTTTCCCGATCGCGTTTCTAAATGTTTTCTTCGGACCTGGCGGGGTTCCTTCAATCAACCTCGCAAACGTATGCGGAACTCACTTTGACTATCCTCAATTCATTAATCGAAGCATATAGATCTGTAATCCTGTCGATAACGCCACATTTCCTGGGACGAATCTCCCCAACTGTGCGTCGATGGCCTCGGACATTGCAGCGTGCCAAGCAAAAGGGAAGATTATCACGATCAGCTTGGGTGGTGCCTCTGCCTCTGTTGGATTTCAATCCGATAGTCAGGCTACGACGTTTGCTCAAACAATCTGGAATTTGTTCCTGGGCGGTAGCTCTTCCACTCGTCCGTTCGGCAATGCTGCTCTTGATGGGTAAACAAATTCAATTTAACAATTTAACCTTTTCTCACAAATTGGTTAGTGTTGATCTGGACATAGAAGGAGGCGGTTCTGCGTCCTATGCAACATTTGTAAACAAGATCCGTTCGCTCGCGAGCGGGGCTGGCAAGAAGTGGGTCATTATGCAGTCAAGATTATCTCGCTCACTATTATCAGGTATTATGTTACTGCCGCCCCTCAGTGTGTATATCCTGACGCAGCCTTGAGTGCTGTCCTTAACTCTGCAAGTTTTGATGCTGTTTACGGTTTGTCTTTTAATTATTTTACATCTGGATATCATGTTGATAATTACATCTAGTCCAGTAAGGGAGAGCGATCACTGTTTGAATGTGACACTGAGGGAGAGATAGATTTTACAACAACCAATGCGGTCTTCAAGCTTTTGGCCAGGCTAACGTGGGCTCTAATACCTCCGCATATCTTTACCGAATCTAACAAGTATCTAGAATTGGAATTATGGGATCTGGTGACTGACTAACCCTTCATTCTCTCGATTGCACGTGTGCCAGCCGTGTATACTGACTACAGCTCATGACTATAGGGATAACTGGGCGCGCACCATCAGTCCTAATAAAAATGTGAAAGTGTATATCGGTGCACCCGCCTCCAGTTCGGCAGCAGGTTCCGGGTTTGTCAGTATTGACACTATGAAGAATATTGCCGTCCAAATGCGAAGAAGTTTCCCCTCTTTCGGAGGTGTAATGCTTTGGGACGCGTCTCAGGCGTATGGTAAGCAGCCTGAGGCATCAGTGGTGTTACCCAATTCTTATCCATATTCTGCTCCAGCCAACAATCGTTACGACCTTGCAATTAAGAATGCTCTTACAGCTGCAGGAGGAACAGGCTTTACGTTCCCTGTTTGCTCTGCTCCAGCCTGGTCATCTGGTAAAAGTTATACAGGTGGCTCGACAGTAGCCTTCAATGGGTACGAGTCTTCGCAATGGAAAATCTCAATACTTACGCTATGTTCGCTAGTTATGTCTGGCAGGTATGATTGTTTTCAGGGTTCTTAGCAGACATCGGTATGCTTAGACTGCACTTTTTTAAGGCCAAATGGTTTGCATCGTCTCAGCCTACGCACAGTTCTGGTGGCGAATGGAGTGCTAGTAAGCCACCGATTATGCGCCCAATTTTATAAATTTTGACAAAAAACAGTCAGCGCGTGCACGGGGAGTGGGTCTACGCCGACCTCAACTCCTGGTGGAAGCTGTGGGGGAGTGTCGGCGTGGTCGAGTACGGCAGTATATACCGGAGGGGCACAAGCGGTGTACAAGTAACATCGAGCCCTCTTAAGATGCTCCTTCATATACTCAGAATCTTTTATAGCTCCCACCTTTGGACAGCACAGTGGTGGACACAAGGGGAAACGCCCGGAGGTATGTGGACGATGAGCTCACAAGATCTGGACTATCCTCACTCACCAACACTGTCAGTCTCTTCTGTCTGGGTCGACAATGGAGTATGCAATTCTGTGCAAGCAGCAAAAACCGCCCACCCGTTAGAAGCTAGTAAAGCCGCAGAGTCGAAATCAAAGGTGTCCAGATTCTTCAAGTATTAGTTACTAGCCGTATGCACTGTACTTCTAAGACCGTTCCGCAAACAATTGAACCGTGTGCTAATGTCACGTAAGGACATCACATTGACGGTGTTCGCTGAGCATGCCGACGAAATGCCGGAGGCCGCAGTCGACTCTCACACTTGTTGCAGATCACATGTATTGTAAGTATGCATCTTATCTCCGTAAATTGTGTCCTACGAAGGCCCGAAGCTGACTCGCAAACCAGGGATAGAATGAATGCTACGTGGCCTCCGTGGAAAACCCTTGAATCCAACCTTTTATAAATGTCTAGCGATGTCTTCAGGACAGTGTGCCTAGTAAAGCCGCCCCATCTGCTATGGCCCCCTTGGTTGCATTCCTCCAGTCATGGCTCTTGACCTCGTTGCTATATACCCTGTTTCTAGGGGACTTAGCATCAGCGTTCTCCGCTGATCGATCCGACAATGTAAGTAGCTACCAATCATTAATCATCTAACAGATTTTAAATAAATAAAAATGCCACTAGCTTGCCGTGTGTGTAATGGTTTTCCAATGGTGTCGTACAAATCTCTTATTCATCGCGCATGTAGCTATTGGGGCCAAGATTCTGCTGGGCATCAACAGAGGCATGTTCATCATAGTCCCCGTAGCTGCAATGCGGCGTTAACGATGGATCGGACTGTAGGCTATCGTTCTACTGCGATGACGACACTATAGATGTTATTCCCATGGCATTTCTTTATATTTTCCGTGGAAAAGGCGGTCTTCCAGTCATCGACTTTTCGAATGTAACTACTCCACTTTTCTCACCAGGCATTTCGGTTCAATGACTCCCGGTACAACAGATTTGTGGTAGAGGCAGTCGCCGTGTGTTTCCTGGTTCTGACCTCACAGATTGCTCGTTCTTGGAGTCCGATATCAGGAAGTGCCAAGCTAAAGGAAAGATCATAACGCTCAGCCTTGGTGGAGCAACATCGGAAGTAGGGTTTTCTAGCGATGCAGAAGCGGCTGCGTTTGGACAACTTCTGTGGGACATGTTCTTAGGTAAGTTCACTAGTCAAGTAGAGAACATGTTACTCATGATTCTTAGGTGGAAGTACGTTTTTTAGCCTCGTCATAATGGGGGCTTTGACTTATTTCTGTAGACGGCAATATCAGACCCCTAGGAAATGTGGCCTTGGATGGGTAAGTGGATAATACAACGCAGGACTAAGCCAGACTCAGCGATGACAGCCTCGATCTGGATATCGAGAAGGGAACATCCGCTCATTATGCGGCTATGGTCAACAAGATTCGGTCATTAGCTAAAGGCGCAAGCAAACGGTACACCTCCTGTTTTGCCGTCGTTGTTACAGTCTTGGTAATCATTTCGCACAGGTACTACATAACAGCTGCTCCCCAGTGCCCTTTCCCAGACGCTTATATGGGTGGTGCACTCAATAGTGCATTCTTTGACGCCGTCTATGTACAGTTCTGTAAGCCACCGCCCTTTGTTTGAAACAGGCCGTCTTACAGTATTCTAAGATAATAATTATTGTGGAACGTCTTCGCCTTCTGTAAGATTCCTTTCTTCTATAATCTTCCACCGCTCACCTCGATTAGGAATTCAATTTTGATACATGGTATGTCACTGCAGGAAATCTTACTTATACTGACCCAAATCCAGGGATAAATGGGCCAAGACGCAATCGCCGAATCGTAACATAAAAGTTTATCTTGGAGCTCCAGGTTCCTCGAAAGCTGCCGGAACCGGCTATGTAGATATTCAGACGCTGTCCAGGATTGCAAAAGATGCTCAAGACCGTTATTCGTCCTTTGGAGGCGTAATGCTTTGGGATGCGGATGTAGCTTATAGTAAGCTGCTTCCTCTGACTTTGTGACATTTCTCAATTCGAGAATGATGATCCAGTGAACAATCGTTATGATCGTGCCATCAAGACTGCCCTAACAGGCGGTGTTCCTCGACCCAATCCGCCGCCGCCGCCACCACCACCAGACACAGATAGACCTACTCAGACTGATCCACACGTACCTACGACAGTAACCTCGACGCAGTCTTCCCTCCCTGAACTCAAACTTCCTAACGATTTTAAGGACCCACGCAAAACGGCGCGCGTAAAAAGACCTAGTTTCACACTAACTCTACGAGGCGACTCAGGCGAGGCGCCTATACCAACGGCTACACAGCGCAGTCTGAATTCCAGATTCTTTCGGCTGTAGTTACCAAACAGTGAAGAAAGCAACGCGTGGAGTTGGCCAAGCAGCTATGTATGGCATTCTTGAAACTAGAATTCGAGATCATCGTTGTGTAATCCTTATACTGATGACTTCACTAGATGGCGGAATTATGTATATATAAAACAAGGGTGCTACCAAAGATGTGTAGATTATGCATGACAAGATCGCTGCTATATTGTTAGGATATAGGGCATGTATCTATGACTACTCGCAATAGAGTAAGCGCAACCGACACACAGCAGAATCTAGGGTTCATGCTGATAGCAAACCCTGAACTGGTACGGAATACTCACGGCTGGGGCGAAGATCGGACACCATTCTAAAGATAGTTTTTCCCGTACATTGCGAACAAAACACGCAAGCCAGAACTGTGGGCTTGGCAGTGCTGGGTGGGACAGTTTAGCGCTTCTAGTGGGACAAATTTCGTTAGTATGTAGATCGCCTAGAGGACGCGAAATCAAAACAGTCTTCCGTTCCTATCGGGGTCTAGGGCGATTGGGGAATTAAAGAAATAATGAGCCTATGGTAGGGGGTCGTTTGCATTGACACTGATCACACATCAAAGATCAAAGAAAATGTATTAGTTAAATTAAGCCTCCCGAAATTTAGATCAAGGATATACGAAGACATACAATAACAGGTCAAGATGGGGGGTTAAAGGGTGCCACTAGGGGATATAGTATGTCTGTATAGGGTTTGGCGGCACAAGAGGCCCCGATCAGATATGATGTTGTAGTCACATATTCAGCAGGTCGTCAAATTGGTTGAGTACTCGAAAAAGTTCGGATGACCAGTAGTTTTTCTTGGTTCCGCTGGTATATCGGGTTGAAAATATTTCGCCTGAAGTGAACCGCTGCAATAGAGACCGTCAAAACATCGGCTTCTATCCTTGATTTTGAGGAGAACGTTCTTCAACCTCAGTTGTACTTGTACTAAGCTTAGGGGCTGTTGACAATTTTTTGTATTTCGATGGGCGAGGACCGGCGTCGTAATACGGATTATGACAATTCCACTGCGCGCCAGAAGGTCCAAGCAGTCTGCCTTCTATTGCATTGAAAGAGTAGTATTCTAGATTCGGGATTTTCTCCATGGTAGAAGCCATTGCTAGGAGTCTTTGATATAAAACGTACCCAGCATGGGCATCATTGGCTGCATCTGCAGAAGATATCAGACGCAAGCACGAGTTGTGGCAGCATTGAGCAAACTGACATTCTATTTGCTGGCGTGTCAAAGGGCGTTCCCAGTTACTACGCGTTATGTTTTTCTTCTTGGATAAGTCGCGATCCTCATAGGTCTTTATCAAACGAGCGAGACCCAAGGGAGAAGTATATGGACCTTTCCAACGCGCATTGTCTACACAACGTGACAAGAGGGACAGATCAACACAGTTACGGGTTGAGACCTGCCAGTCCCTGTATAGTTTCTTTACGTCGTCTGACAAGCGACGCGAGATTGGTCAGTTGAGAAGGTAAAGAGCTGAGTTGAGTGGGCAGACCCTGAATAGCGACGCCAGCTTTGACGAAATTGGGATTTTCTAGAAACTGTCGTAGCTTAGCAGGAAATTCTAAGATGTTGGCAAGAGATTAATGGCGATAAAAATAACGAGCTAAATCCGATATACCTGACATGGCGGAGACTTGTATCACGAGAATAGTGTCATAATTGGCTAGCTGGACGACAGCGACAGGATTCTCGGGAGAGTTCTTGGTAAAAGTGGGCTTCCATTCAAGATCGAAGCCAACATGACCAGGAAGGGCATCGACGAGGCGGTTTGCGGTGCACAAGTCCCTGACATAGTGCAAGGTAGCCCCTGGATTAAATATGCGATAGGAGTAGGGCAGGACAGAGGGAGTTGTGCTCATTGATGATGGCGTTTCATGTAGAACGGTGACAAGGCTTTAAGGGAATGTGGCGAACCTAATTATTTTTGGTGGCAGCCGTACACAAGGTACACCGTGAGAGATATCAAATTTAGCTTAATTCCTATTGGTTGCTATTTGGGGCACGGACCCGGCACTTGTCACATACTTGTCACACCTTCGGACACCAAGACGCCAAGACGGTCACCGTCCGCTTCAATTTCTACCTTCCATGGCTGCTCTCGACGTTCACCCTACCTTGACTCGTCTTCATGTTCTCCTTTGCTCAACGTTCAGCTCAGCTTCAACCATTCATGCTCATGCTCTCTCTCATCTTCAACATCATATCGTTCTAAAATAGCTCTGAAATAGATGGTCTTGGCAAAAAAGCTTGGTTGTTCACAAAAATAGGTCAGTGTCCAGGACATAAGAGCGACCTCTGGGCAACCTTTCAAATCCTTGGCCCCATCTGTCCTCCTGTTCACTATGAGCTCCACGTCTTCCCCCACTCTCGATGATTCCTCCGCCTCTAATGACCTCAAACGGCTCACTGCCGCAGCTTTCTCTTCCATAGAACAGGTTTGTATTCGCTCTTATTTTTCCTTCATCACTCACTCAGCGTGCTATAATAGGCTCCTCCTCCAACTCTTCGGGAAATACTAACTGCCTATCGTACCAAAGGTGATGGCGACCGTGATATGCTTCTTGCCATGCTTAGCGCCAAGGGTGCAGAAGACCAGGTTGGTCCGCCTGCCAACTTGCTCCACTTGAAAGCTGACTTTCGTCCATTAGCGTATAGCTTCCGTTGCATCGCTTCAGCGCACTTTATTGGAGGTTTTCCAAACTCAGCGCCAGGACAATTTCCAGCCTCAACCCAATGTAAATGGTAGTCATCATTACCCCACACCAGCCTTTACTCAGTCCCCCCGAATGTGTGATAAAAGAGGCAGACGTCAGCACTACCAGCCTCATCATCATCATCGCCTGCCGTCTCGTAGTAGGTCGCCATCTCGCATCCCTCATCACGCCAATGTGTTGTCTGCGAGAGACGTACCGTATGCTCAAGAACACCTTTCTCGCAAACGTCACCGCTCATCTATCTCTCCACCGTCTCCCCGGAGATACGAAATACGCCCAAATCACAGTTCTCAGCATGAACAGTTACCTCCTTCCCCTTACTCGTCGTCTGGAAGGAGTGATTCCGCAGAGTACTCTCCACGTTCGCGTGCCTCAATGGCTATTGGGTCTCTCCTTTCCGCAGGACCTGGCCAAGAGATGAATGGTGATGAATCATGACATTGTATCATGGCGATGTCATTCTATTGCTTTCGTATGAGATCCGAAATCGCATCAAAACACCAATTTTTTTCTTGCCGTTGTTGTCCACTTTTACCACTTGATCTATTTATCTGTAATTGTATCATCAAAGTTGTCGTTACTCTATGCGTGTCAAGCACGTAATTTTGGCTTACTTGGTGCTATTAAAGTAGTTTCTTACCTTGTAAATAAACATGATACCTAGGTTCTCTCATAGAATTGTCTAGTTCAGTCAGGACTCTGGGCTGGGCTATTTTAATACGATGCTTGGCTTCAATATGTCCCAACAATGCTCTGCTTGGCGTCATGATAATAGATCAGTCATACGCATCACCTGTTGCAAGATATATCCACACGCCAACAACTCAATGGCAGATTCCTATTTTTGAGTGCTGGGCGTGATGGGTGAATGTATGGCGCTGTAAGCTTGTCCCGAGGTTTCGGAGGATCTTGCTCCGGACCGGCTACTTATGTCACATTTATATTTAGACCCAACTAGATCACGTGGCTGCCGTCTGGCTTAATTTAGCCGGTGCAAGTCTCGGCTCGGTACCTTCATGTCTGACGAATTCGACGCCATTCCAGACGAGTTCGCTGAGCTACATGATATTAACTGGGAGGAGCTGTTAGCTGCACCTGGAACTAACAGAGTTCGATCTCCTAGCGCAGCCTCATCAACCGAGTTTTCATGTAACGGAGAGATATTAGATTCTGCTTTTCTTGCGGAGCTGGATGCATTGGAAAAGCGCATATATCAAGCAGAATCCGGACCTTCAGGTGGGATCTTCTAATACTCGATTGTTCTGCCGTACATACGAGTTCGTTCATTTTACTAATAGGCAATGAGGGAAGCGTTCCGGTAGGATCTGCAATAGGTGATCATCCACCCTTCTCAATTAGGAACTTATTAAACGTCCAAACACCGCCAGCGGAAAGAAGGGGTCGTAAGCCTACTACTGTGTCGCCTACCACCTTTCATTGACCACGAGACTTGCGACCTACTAGCGTTTAATGCATCTTTCATTCTTGGTTCACTAATAGTATGTCTCAAAAGACTTCTGAATACCGTCATACGTCTATGAGGCTCACACTGACTCCAGGATGCATATGGCTGTAGATTCAATAACCAGTACGTTCATTTAACCATATTACCTCAAGGCCGCTAGAAGGATCACATTTCATGCCGGGCCGTCGTCGATCCCTATCCAATATCTACCATTCTTACTATTTCACAGGTGACCAAAAATTGAATGCCGATTCAGATACCCTACGAGGTCTGCTATCTGGCATAGAAGACGAGGTGACATGTCCTATGTGAGCTTTCATTGTAATTGTAACAGACAACGTCTTATGAAATGACTTATTTGTCGTAATTTAGCTGTTCCGAAATCTTGTCAGTGGCTACTTTCCTGATGTTGGTCAGCCTGATAGGTGTCTAGTGTTGCGGCTCATCTTGGCAATCCGTGTGGCCACACCTTTTGTGGAGCTTGTTTCTGGGGGTGGAAAATCAAAGGTGTCAGTATATTGTCGACTCTTCTACATACATACAATGATATTTGTTATCTTGTAGGGAAACACTTGTGCTGTTTGTCGCACAGAGTTGTCTCATGGGGCATCCATGATACCCAATGTTGCGATGGATAACGTTGTCGAAAAATACATAGCAGCTTTAAGCCAAAGTGGTCTAGCCGAATGGAAATCTGGTGGAAATCTGTACCAGGATTGGATTTCCAGAAAGAAGTACTCTCGTTGTTTTCAATCTCGTGCATAATCTGAGCTTTGGAAAGGAAGTGGAAGGAGACCGAGACATCAATCTCACGTTCCCGTCGTCGCACTAAGAGGCGTAGATGACCAACTGACACCAATCTTCATCCCCCAGTTCGTATGCAAATCACTTTTACACCCTCTTTCTCTGACACTATCTAAATTAACGCCTGCAGTTTTGGTTCATGGCCACGCTGAGCAATATCGATCATGGTTCGTTAAGGCGGGATGGCGGTACGGTTCAACTGTGGTCAAACGTTGTACCCGATAGCGCGGTTAGCACACCAAGAAGGCTGGTGTGTATGATTTTAGGGACGTGGCAGGTTTTCTCAAATTCGACCCTTGAATCGACGGTTTAATCCGAGGGAAACAATGTGCTGTCATTTTGGCTCCATGTTCCTGTTGAAGCCTAGTTATGCGTTTGAAGTCCAGCAGGTTGCCATTCGGCTAGGGGACAACACCTTCTGTAGTCTATGTGAGGTAAGCCTCGACGAGAAATTGGTCATTACACTACGTATTCAAGTAGCCTGTGTTCCAAATCTTCGAATGCATTCTGCATACGTTCTACCACTCTAGGTTCTGTGTACTTTCCATCATGTTTTCTTCCGAGTATATTATATATCATTGCTCTGTGACGGCTGCCTCTTCCTGAATACGTTGCCATTTCGCCACATTGTCATTTCCCAGCATGCGAACACCATCTAGCCCCCTGTTCCCCTGAACTCGTACAGCTTAAGGTATACAACTTCCTGACTATTGCTACCAAGGGAGTATATCTAATCTGCGCTACTCCCACATTACACAAGGCGTGATATGCGAATCGTGAAGAATTCGTTTTTAGTGGGAATCAGTTATATCGTCTGATTATACAACTTTTGTCTGAAGGTCGAGTTCGCCTCTGCGATTCCGTCGAAACTATCACGAGAAATTTGTTCCGAGACCCGCTTTGATTTTGATTTTGAGTTGGTTGCCAGATGACTGTCCACCACGAGAGTAAAGACGAACTTGGATCTGCCGCCATTACAATCACTCCGTAGAAATACTCCTTACACTGGCGTAGCAACGTGGGTCTTGGCACATTTGAACCATGTCCTGTCACTGGTATACGTCATATTGATATGGATTTCGTTTGCAATGTTTGATACGACAGAGAGCGAGCTCGGAAATGATATAAAAGTCCCAACGAAGCCATGGGTGTGTCGGTAACACTTCCCTGAAGGAGGATGGCAGGGTTGTTGACAGTAGTGGAAAGAATAAAGTACATTCTCCAGTTGCTATCAATCACCGAAGCACTAGTTCGCAGGGAGAGCTCCCTTTGGTCATTGAGGGAATTATCATAGAAATGAATGGACGGCGTGTTGGCGTCAGAGAAACCAGGTTTCTCGTTGTTAGAGTTTGATGGTCTGGTGGGAGGGGTTGCCAAGTTTTCGTCCTAGGAAGATAAAGTTCCAGATTGTAGCTTCATAAAAATTATGTGTGGCGTTTTACCCCAGTCAATGATACAGTTTAATATAAATTTCTGAATATCCCGCCCTCAATCTTGTTGCCATATTTCCTTTTATTGATCGTTGTCAAACGTAGAGGCCAAACGGACGACACTATCACCTGGCTTGTCCTCATATTCTGATCTTCGCAGGGCTAGCATGTACGCAACTAGAAAAAAAATGAGCTTTGATTTTAGGCAAGGCGACAGGAGAGGCACCAGCTTCAATTTTTTCGAGTGATTGGGTTGTAACAACTTGCTTTTTTGATAAATCGGCTACATATGGTGCTAAACGTTCCATATCTATTCTCCAAGATTATAGGCGTGCCAATGTTGTAAAATTGCGGCACACCTGCTTTACAATTTCTCACAAATGTACAAACTTCGCTTATTTTAATGGGACTATCACTTTGTCCAACAGAAGATATGGCGATGCGCATGAGTTCGCCCATGAGATCGGAGATGCCCAAAACATAGTCAGATATTGGTAAGGGAAAATACTAGAGCGTATGAGCAACTGTCTGTTAGAAAACTCGAGATGAGGCACGCACAGGTTCTCCATCAGCATCACAAAGTGTCTGCTGCGTTTCTTTCAAAGTGATGAGGGTATGATGTTCGAGGTAGTGGGCAAAGCTGAGCGCTTCAACGTACTCCTGAATCCCTGGTGAGATCTGGCGGTGGTATTGCCAGAAGCGGTCAGCTGCAATGTCGGGCTTGAATGCAGCGTAAAGATGTTGTACTTCCTTCAGCTTTTCGCGACCGGAAGCAGCAGCGCGCAGAGCACTACTGCTTGTGTCCTCTAGGGCAATCCGGTGTAGTAGGAAGATTGTGCGCTTGGAGATATTCGTGACATCGCGACTAGACTTTATAAACTAGTAGATTGATATATATAAGTGCGCGTGCATGCGTGCAAGTACCTTGATCAGACGTTCTTTTCTGTCGTGGTAGTCGTCGAGGTCAGCCCGAAAGTGATCAAAGGAGGTCAAGGACATGGGTGCACGTGACGATATATTGCGCAGTCGTTTTTTAGAGCTTTCCTCGCAACGACGTCGAGAATGGCTTTCACTGCTAGACCTGGCTGCCCGATGTGTAGCATAGTCGCTACGGCTCTTCACGCAACACCCCGTTCACCTCGGTCCCCGTCGTTTCCCCCAGGCTCGACCGCCCCCGAGGTCATGTGGCGCGACGACAACTTCACCGTCTACCGTGAAAAGGCGCATCCCTTGTCGGCAAAAGGCCACATCATTATAGCATTCAAGTATGTTTTAGACCTGTGCTGTGCCCCGCTTGAAGAACTAATTTGTTGCGTCCGGGATACACATAGCTTGCACGTACCATCAATATATACCCTCGTAAGTTGCCTTTCACACCTTTGTTTAAGCACCATATGTTCATTTTTGACAGTCATCCAGTGATCTTCCGCTTCTCGTCAATATACGGAATCTTGCGTCGCGTCTCCTATCCTCTCTGCTTCCTGCTTCTCCAGCTACCACACCTTCTGGCTCCAGCTCAGCACCCCTTCAAACCCAGAACAACCTCTTTCGCATTGGTTTCATTACTCCGCCCTTCAAAGATAACAAGATTCCAGTCACAGATCATCTACATGCTCACGCGTATATTCTCCCAGCCGACCTGATGGGTTGGTGGCGAGGCATAGCATATGGTCCCCTTGCTTGGTATTCCATCGACGACCTCATCGCTGAAATAAGGCGAGTTACATTAACACCTTGAGCGCGTCCGGATTCTTCGCTGACTACTGTACAGGGAGTCTGTATCGAACAACCGAATCAAATCCGGGTATCGTGACCGGCCTCGTGCCCCCATCGATAGCGTCCCCCACGCTGGTTCTCGTACTGGTACTGCGGATGGTATCGAAACCTCTGAACCCGGCATTGCCGTCTCCGACGTAGATCTAGAGGGAGGTGAAAGCAACAGCCGCCATCTCCTCTCGCCCACATTACCAGCCCTTACCCCTCAAAGCCAAATCCCCGCTCTACGTGTATAAAATACCTGGACGTTATATGCATGGTTTCTTACACTTCACTTGAAGTGCCGTATTTAAATTATCGTTAACGTCGGATGAGTAACTGCTTGAGCTGCTACATCCTCGGAGTCTTCTCACATATATCTTCAACTCTTGCACACTTCATACATTACCAGATTTTCACACGACCCCAAATCCTGGACGCAAACGTTATGTTTCTATTACAGACTCATTAATCAAGCATCTGTGCTGTTTTCAGTCATAATGCTTCTAGAACGTCAAAGGGCTCACAATAAGATGATCCAGTTAATAGTGTTGACAGCGCTGCCAATTGGTCCTCATTGAATCGTTTAGAGTCTTCATGCCAAGTATCCTGATGTGTCTTTTTGAAATTGCTTGCACACTTCCTGACTGTTGTCGAAATAGGGATCTAGCAAGCAATAATGATAAAAAAGAAAACAAATGGGATGGGTCCTATACATACAGGATCATACGTATGTTCCGCTAGGATATTCGTCAACAATTCTGGCATCCACTTCTCCACGGTGTATGGATAAGAGTCAACTAGTGCGCAGATGCCCAAAATAGCAGCATGCCGCTGCCGGACGGCTTTGTTGTATTGTGCGTCGTTCCGGGGAGGGATATGACTATTCTTTGCGAGACGGACAAATCGTTCCTGTGGTGTGTTGGTTCAGGGTTGCTAGTAAGGTCGTAGAAGGGCATAGGTGGCCAACCTTAAGAGTGAGAACGCTGCGCCGAGGGGACAAGCGCAATACTCCAGACAGAGTGCTTTAAAGTAGATAAGGCTTTATCAAAGAAAAGAAATGGTGATATTGGCCGATCGACTTACTTTGCAGCCATTTCTCGAACTTCTACCACTTCATCGTCCAAGCATTTACAAAGGACCTAAAAGACCATATCACACCAGGAGAATCCGGGAAGCGCAGCAATCCGCACCTCTAATATTTCAACAATTTTATACTCAGAAATCAAGGGAACTTGTCGAAAATAGAACACTGAAAAGTCCGGTAGGTTCATGGAGCAAAGAAAGTCGCCAGTGGCCTACCTTGAACAAGAGGGACCGCTTTGAGACGTACGCGCCAAGACTGCCATAGTTGGATAAGTATGGCCATGCAAAAAATAGCGGTTTAGTGGCACACCGGCGAAGTTTGAATAGCCTCAAATATAGCGTCTAGAATCAGGTTCACCATGGGTGCAGGTGGTGTCACACCGCACATCCGCACCATCAGCGTACTTGCACGCGAAGCGAGCTCAGTGTTGTCATGCACTAGTTAACTTCAGATTGGTAAAGACATGAGAGGAAACGGCACACATTCGGTAAAGCGAAACAGCTCTGGCTTTGCACGCAAATGTCAGATCGCCTGCTTTGGGGGAAAAGAAACAGAACACTACCATCAAAGGCAAAATATAATCAAATGTTGAGTTCGCGTGAACGTCATGAACAGCTTGGTAAAGCCAGTTGCAGACTGCGACACCAACCCTATCCAATAGCATTAATTTACAGCTTCTCGTAAATGGTATCGCTTCTTACCGATCGTAGTCGGATTGAAATGCGCGCACGCCAGGTAACCGCTTTTCTCGCCAGACTTTGAAGCGATCAACAAGTTCCCGAACACGACTTCTGTGAAAGACACCACGCATTCCCATGATGTCAAAGCTTTCCGGCACCAAGCGACACTCCTTAACGAAAACTTCTGTAGTGGGCACAGAAGGTCTTGGTGTCCACTGAGATGAAGTCAGGAAAAGATACCTGGAGTTTTCATGCAAAACCCTCTCACCTTGATTTTATCTGTAAATGCGAGTATCTCTGAGATATATGCACGAACCTAGCTATTACGTTAGACAAGATAAAGAGATATTACAGTTACCTACGTCTTCATGCTCGCTGTTGATTTCTTGCCATGCACGATCGAGTGCAGCCTCTGACCAGGCAGTGAACTTGCGCCCAAGCTCCTCATAGAAAGCCCGAAAAAGTGATAGGATTTTGACGGCATCAAAGGACATCTGAGCGTTGAAGTCAAGAGTCTTAAACTCGTTGACAATGTAGTCAACAAGATGTTGGACGCGACGAGGATCCGTGCGATAGAAAACATACTGTTCACCAGTTGGAAACAGGAGAACAAAGTTCTATTGAGAGACGCACCTCAAAGAATGATGTCCAGATCATAAGGGTATCGGTTTTGATGTTCTGATTGAATATCTGCCTAATGAAGGGATTGAACCATTCCCATAATTTGCCTTGCTTGTCGATGGGCCAGTGTTTCGAACCTTTCGACGCAGGTTGGGAACACAGTATACGTGATATAGACATGTACATACCCCCAATCATACCAGCTATCAGTTCTGCAGCGCCTCGTTGCTTGTTCTGATCCTTATCTTGAATCAAATTTTCCATCACAGGCTTCAACGCCTCGAAAGGTTCATCTTGAAATAATTGGTCTACAGCAGAGGTTAGGGAACTTCAGTGTGGAAAATATATGACTGACAGACTGATTTTACAAAGGACACATTGTCTTGCGTAATAACTGTTTCGTGGTTTTCCTCCGAATAGTGACCGGCCACCTTCTCCCAATATGAGCGATTGGTAACACATTTGCGAAACGCCTCCAAAGCGCCTTTGCTGGAAAGATCCCATGGCTGAGATGCCGACTTCAGGTGACTAGGAGGTAGATACAGAGCGACGGAGTTCTCCAAAGCTATCCATCCAGGGGGATCCCGATCCTGAAACAAACTGAGAAGAAGTGAGCTAAATGGTGGAATGTGCACCGTGCGCAAGCTACTAACGGCGTCTGCACCTCTTGCCTTGCATCAAAAGGCTTCTTGTACGAAGCTAACATTTGAGCTGTTAGATCGTGCGATGGCTCGATGACGACTTTCATTTTCAACGGATTGCGGACTTGCATCAGCGCCAGATCGGCGGCAGTCATACAAAATGTTCTTAATTTTATGTTCCGCGCAGCCTTTGTCACCGCGCGCTGTGCGTACTATGATCCGGTATAGTAAGTTCACAGAAATAAAAACTAACTGGGTAAGACTCACATAACGCTGAAGGAATAGGATCCATGGATGAGAGGTACGTGGTCATAGGTTAAAAACTTACAATAGTCGGGTGATCATCATGTATTCGATCTAAAAAGAACTGCAGATGCTCGGGTGATGTTGGTACATCACGTCGAATTAACGTCCGAAGGCATCTAGTAGCTAGTATTTCATATCGCCAATGAGTCTTTTCAGAGTTTCCAAGTTCAATAACTGTGGAGATCTAACAGAATTGTTCAAAGCACTGGCATCGAATGGACGCCGCTTTCCTTACGATCTGTTCTGTCGCTCTCTCGGCTTCCTCGAGACGTTCAATTCGTGAGCTCCTACACCGAGCAACCAAAGCACTCCCGTCGGATCGATTACCAATGTCGAGGATAGCTTTCAGTTCCTTCAAAGCCTTGTCAACTCGAGGAGTCGGTACTTCATAAACTAGGTTGCAAGGTTCTAAGAAACTGGCAAGCCCTGTAGATGATGTCAATTGATAAGCGCGGATTTTGGTCGAGATACAGACCATTCTCCGCTACAACTGAAACGCAGTCTTGAATGGAGGGCTGACATGAAAGATATTAGGAGGTCCGCACGCCACTAACAATAATTACCTTTTCGTTGTGTTGACAGCACAGCACAGCTTTGATGATTTTCGGCGATAATGTTGGTTCTGCGAAAAGTTTAGAATTAAAGTGCCCAATCTTTCAATCTTCGCACCAGTTATAGCATACTTTCCCATGTATGCCGAACTAATAGCCCACAAAGCTCCTTTCATCCGGTCGTCCTCTACACCGGGTTCTAACGCAGCCAATAAAACAGGCAGTGCGCGTCGCCGAACACCGTCGTGAATCTGTGAACAACACGTGAAGCTCAGAAAATAGAACACAGATGGTGACTTGCTTGGCAAATCAAATCCAGAAGAGACTGGCTTGAGCTACACAAAGGGTTGAGAGTGTGCAATTAGTCAAAAGATACAATTATGAACAACGATGCCAACCGTCTAATTCCTGCATAATGCCAAAGACACCACTCGACGACGTCGTCAATCAGGGCGTCCTCAAGTGGTCCACGTCGACGTTCGATAGAGTTCCAACGAAGCCGTGCAGAGTGGTAGTAGCTGATAATGAAATCAAACAAGGGAATGGAGAAAGAACCGGAACAACATACCGTGCACGACGAACATAGACAGCCCTTGGCCAGACTTTTTGGTGAGCATACCGACGGGCCACATCCTTCTCGTTGCGATATTGTTCTTCGTTGATATTGTAGCTATGAGTGGTGTCGGTGAAATTCAGCGATTAGAAAGCCTGATATACCTGTCCTTGCTGTCCCCATACTCAAGCATATATGTTCGTATAGCTCGAACCTCAACTGTAGTCAGCACGGCAAACATGCAAAACAGTTATTATCCACAGACCAACATATCGACGGCATCTACTGTGTTTTCTTCACCTTGCTGACGTAACGATACAGAAGCTCGGTGAAGGAACGCGCCAAAACGTTCCCGTAACAGCGTCATGTATTGGTAACGTGGGTCCGCGGGGTCAACGAGACAAAATCCAGAGGCAAGTGGTTCTATTGAAGCAATCATTTCTGGTATTTCACCCCTAAGGCAACAATGAGCAGTCATAAACGACATATTAAGTATAGAATGTTACAGGATGTCACTGGTTGCAATCGCAGATGCCATATGCTCAGGCGAAATGGTCTCCTTGAGCAACGTAGGGATTCCAGAAAACGCGTTGCGGACAAAGCTCAGATGGCTGTCTGGATGAGACAACGAATAGAAATCATGATTGCTACTACGAACCGGCAAAAGTCATTCCGCCAAATCTCGTCCCGATTAGTTTCTATCAACATGTCAATTTTAAAAGTGTGTGAGCTAATCCTGCTAACCATCCTCAATCAAGTCTTCTAAAATCTTGAGAGTCGGCTCTACAAGAGTCTTGAAGAGGTCAATAGCGAACTGAATCTCCTCGTCATTTGGAGTGTGCCATAAAAGCTAGTGTTCATGGGTGAGTATAAAGCATTCCAAATGGCGTACCATATACCTTGACCTCGTCTGCCTTGTACAACTTGCCCCAGTGCCGGTGATGTCGGGTATGGAACGCTAGGAAAAGTACAAATAAGCGGTCACCACACCACGATGATTCTAGTATAGTACCATGGCTATCCCATTCTTCCGAATTAACGAATTTATTTTCGAGGGGATAAGTGTGTGTTAGCGTGAGTAAAGTACTAGAAAGGAGTTTCCCGCTCCAAGAATAGCCACGTTTTGAATATGTTTTGTTATGAAGCAGTTGAAAAAGTGCCATCAAGTCATCCCTATACTTCAAGATCTAGAACAGCGAAATAGTTAGTCTGGTATATGTTACGTTGCGCGGACCTACAGATCGTCCATCGCTGAGAGCGCCCAGTCAGTATATTGATAGGTGGTAATATCAATCCTCACTTGTAAATCGTTCCCCGTAAGATTGCGAGATCTAGAAGACATTCAGAACTAGTAAGAAAAGAGGTATTCAAGACGCACTCCAATGTAAAGTAGCGTCCGAAGGCAATGGAGATGACACGGATGTGGTCCTAAGGGCGCTAGCACCATTTTCTAGCTCAACCCGGATATTTCTGGCGCAAAAATGGAAGAATTTAGCAAGTGTTTTGGCGGGATTGGCGTTGGCTACACATTCAACAAGTTGGTGGATGGCGCGTACTGCATTGGGCCGGACATTAGTGCTGGCATAGTCAAAGATCATGTTCAGCACTAGATCATAGAGTGGTTCCGACAAGTGCACGCAGATCTGATTACAGGTTCCCGTAACAGCGTCCACCACCTGAACTAGTAGGCGTTAGTAAGGCCTATCGCAATGGAATACAAAGTGTTACCTTCTGTCGCTCCGCCCGCTAACCCACCTGGTCCCTCATCAGGAAGGTTTTCCAACAACTGGATCACTCGACGAATGAAGTTAGCTACCCAGTCGGGAAAACTCCCCGTGGAGTCCTATTTCGGAATTTAGTCAGCTACAGATAAGGCCAGCATAACATGTCACCCACTTTGAGTAACGCATCCTCCTCTTCATCCGTCAATCTAGGCATCATGTCAGTGTACTGAACATCCAACTCATCCATTGACAGGGAAGGCAGCGGCTCTGCAGCATTATTCGGAGGAAGAGTAGGCTCTGCGTCAAGAAGAGCTGGTCTTGGTTCTTCATGCATAGTCAAGTCCCCAAACTTGATATACTGAGATATCTCAGCTAAAAAAGCGGTAGTGCGAAGCTTGAAAATTCGTTAGTGATAGGCTTAGGTCTGATGCAAGGAACATAGCCACCGTCTTCCCTGGGTCGTTCTGTGCGCAACGTAAGTCATCATAAGGGCTTTGAAGAAGGTACGTACCAGATCAATGCCCGGAATTAAAAGCTGTAAAATCGGCACAAGATGCTTAGCACCGGGATAATAAACTTCACGAGAAACGATCGCTGGAGCGACAGCTCCGAGCGCTTTGATGACCGCAATCGTCCGTTGTGTCTAAGAGCATGAAACACAATGGTGAACCAATTGAACGCAGAGCACCTAGCTTGACAAACCTCCACCAAAGCTTCTAAAGATGGCACTGCTCGTTCGAGGATAGGATGCAAGATGAGGTCGGGTTCCATGATGCTCATCGACTTGAGACAACTCTGTATGTTTGAAACCGTTGCAGAATCTTGGGAGAACATAGCCAAAAGAGTGACAGTACGAAGCGACTTTACAAGTTCTCGTTTCATCGATTTTGTGAGGCGGCGGTGCTAAAACGTCGAGATATTAGTTGTCTAGATAAAGATATACCACAACTAAAAGGTCCAAACCAGTGGGGTCTTGCAATCTGGGCGCTGCTCCTCATGCCACCCTGTTCTACATTGAAGTCAAAGTGAACTCGAATGGTGTGTTGATCCTTACGCTTATTAAAGTCATAAACGACGTATTTGATGAATGCGCTTAACTATCAGATATGCTAAATAGATGATCATAGTCCCTATGACGAAACATAACGCACGTCATTAGTCCATGCCCCAGAGTTCGACGGATGAAAGAAACTTTCTGTTGATGCGATTAATCTCGCCAAAGAATCCAAAGCTAACGAGCCGCCAAGATAGCTTCTTGGGGTAGAATACCCTTTCTTGGCTAACGGCGCTGCAAGGAATTCTTTCAAGGTGCTCGTTTGAGGTTGCGGCGTATTCATGCCAGAGGGCAGTGGTGAAAAAAGGGGAGTGGGAGCATTAGAAGGCGGTAGAGGAACGCCATCCTGCGCCATCGAATAAACGATGATGCGAGCCAGGGACGCTGAGCAAACAGTTTCAGTTGAAGACACCTCGAAAATGCCCAAGTGTGTGAGGCGCACTGATTCTCCACTCTGGTTTTGGTAATCTGCCTATCTCAAACCCCGCTTGGTTGTCTGCACTCGGCCCTGTCGTTAATGAGCCAGCATCGGCAAGCGGAATCTCTGCGATAAAAGGTGTTCAATATTGATCGGAACGTCGCGAAAAACATACATACCCATGGAAGCAAGGCACTTGCACATCAAGAACTGCCATTCGTGCTCGGAAAAAATGCCAACGTCTTTATATATGCCTGACCACATCGGGTCTTTTATCTCCTCCTGTGACCAGCAAGGTCTATCCTCGCCTTCTACTCTCTCATCATCAGGAAGTTCCGAAATCTTGCGCGGATCACTAACAGTAGGATCAACATGGATCTCTACTATTTTTGCCAGAAAATGCAGCATCCTCTCATCATACATATAGGAGTTTATTGACTCCCACATTCGAAATAACATAGGCATGTATGATTGGGGATGTGTGAGAGGAAGAAACGTTAGAAGATAGTACTGTGGCGCGAGGACGCTCTAGAAACATAGTTAGAATCACCACTATATACACAAGATGCAAATTTACTTACATCCAGATTGGTACCATCGATAAGTGGCACAAAAGTAGAAAGCATCTCATTAGCTGCGGTGGGTGAAAAAAATCGCCGGGCACCCTCAGCAATATATCCCATACACCAAGATAGCTGACTATATGAGACTCATCAATGACCATGGGTACCAAGATAGTTGGTTTGCATACGTGTACTCAAATTGCCTTCGTGTCAAGAACAAGTCTGCTTTTAAAATCTCATAGATAGGTTTCCAAGGAAGTCTCATGTCCTCAACACTGATTTTCTTTTTCGAGCTTGTCAAGCTTCGGAAAGCGTCCGCGCAAGTTGCCACCATCTGGACTGACAATCCAGGAATTGTACTGACTAGGAAGTAAAGCTTTGCTAGACGGATTCGTCTATCTTTTGGAATAGGATATTTCAGCATACGCCAGCTAAAACGCATGAGTTAAAACAGCGGGATAGGAAGGTACCACGTACTAGGTCAACATGCTGTCCCATTGTAATAATCCGACCTCGAAATCTTTTGCTTCCACGCATTGTGCGATACGCAATATGATGAAGTCGAGCATCTCCGTCATTTTGGATGCTGGTTCCGTTAAGTAGGGTAGAGATTCCGCGTAGAGCTTCAATCTTTTCATGTCAAAGTCGCACGACGCTGCACGGTCAGCATCCATAGGCGGCGTATACGATGCGCCGTTGATTCTCAAGAGGGCAATGTCGGGAAGAGACATGACGGCTACTAAGTTTCTGTCAGAGGCTAGGTTACAGTGAGAATGTCGGAATGGCTTTAGTGTATAGTACGTATGGGTTGGAATGAAAGGAAATATGAAACTCCGATTACAAAGTGGAGTCTATTGCAATGTATCCCCGTTCATCGCTGCCTCTTCCTGGAGCTCCTTGATAGCCCTCTCCCGTACCATATCCCATATACCATTTCTTTGGGCCCTCACTTCACCAATACCTTCACGTAGTTCTGTTAATCGTTCAATATACTCTCGCCCATCATCCTCAAGCTCTCGTAACGTCGACATCGACTTTTCAAGGCTCTCTAGTTGCGTTTCCGGTGATGCAAAATGAGAAGGCTCAAATACTTGAGAACCACCACCAGGGTATGAAAGTAGAAAAAGTTTGTGTATAGGAGATGTCATATCCGGTGCACGCGCCATTCTTGATGTACGGTGATCATCGTCATTGTCGGCTGCACCAGCATCCTCGTCCTCTTGCTTCGGAACAAGTGGAAGGCCCTCACGGATGTCGTGCGGGTCCGGGTCTTCACTCATGACCTGCCACAACCTGCCCAGAGCCCTCCTCATGTTCGCTTCTCCTTCAATTAATCCATTCGTAGCATGTTCCAATTCGTCCAGTAAGTTCGAGCGGAATGTATGAGTAACAGACTTGTCCATAACAAAGGATGTATAGCTGAGGTGTTGTATATCTGGTGGAGGATACGGTGAGACAAGGGGCGGCGATGGTGAGCGTTCCAAATGTGGTAGGCTGGGCGGAGACTGTGAACGCCTTTCAGATGGTAAAAGACCCTTGATTCTTTTCCTTGCACGCTCTTCTGCCTGTGGGGACAAAAGAATCAGAGTGAGATAAATGAGCAAAGACAAGAACTCTACACGCCTCCCAGTCACCCATTGACGGGCCCCAAAAAGTCATCTTTCCTCTACGGACCCATCGTGCACCTCTGACCATTTTATTCCCCCAGTTACCAAGCCTGAAATTCCTTTCTACATCTTCGTCCAAATCATAGCCTTGGGAAGGGTAATACCAACTGTTCGAGTCACTTAGAGAGAGCTCCGGGGGTTCACCGCTGATACTGATGAGCCTTTCGATCGTCCAGAAGCTCAAACGACATACCTCGGTTGGTCAGTTTGATATAAGTTCTGGCCTGTGCTGTTGGATGTGAAAGAAGGATACCCGTGTATGGCTTGAGCATCCATGAAAACGCGTCGGGAGGAAGGACTCTCACATTTCCCACGAAGCTACGTAATTTAAATATATAGATACAGTGTAATATTCAGCTGCTAAGTAAAATATTCCGCAAACGCCGATGGCGGAAGGTTACAAGGCCATGCCCCATCCTGTACAACGCGTTCAAATATATGTTCGCAGTATCTGAATAAATCCATTGAAGCACGGGCGAGCTCAAGCTAAGATTTGAAAACGTAAGTTGCTAATCCCGCCTTTCCAAAGAGAACACTGGGCATACCGAGTTTTCGTGCCCTAATCCAACATTACGTTTCATATAGATATAGGTGAGCGTGGGTAGCGAGACAATGAGTTTACTTTTCAATCTTTTTCTGAGCGGCCGAAACAATGCAAGATCCCTGGTATATAAAGCAGGGTGGGACAAGCCTAGGACCTTTTACGACACGATTCGCGATGAAAGGACATGCTCACGCATTTTATGTGGCGCACCGATAAAAAGTTCCATAAGCTATGCCCCACAAGTATCTTGTTCCTAATTATGCCTGCAACCTGAATTTGAACATCTTGAAAATAAGGGGCTGTTCTCATGAACACCCACAAAACCAGAAACTAGTGGATACTGACCATTGATAAGATCGCTAGGTTGTAAGCCAGTTACCCCAGCTCTATAGTCTTCGATATAATGGCTGCGTTATAGTTGATGACAACTGGTTATGACATACGGTAAACAGTACTGACGTGGGACGGACATAGGTGTCCAGGAGTACGTTGCCTTGATAGTCAACAACGGTCACACGACTAGAATAAGGCGTCCTATATATAAGCGAAAGTCCCAGGAAATCCAAAAAGGCGAGTTTCCACGTACGCCACCATGGGTACTCTCTTTATCTGGTGATTCAGCTCGATGGATCCAATATAAACAACAACAGCGTCGACTCCAACATAAATACTGTTCACAATACCCAGTTAGTTTGGAAAACATAAAGCAGTCGACGTACTCTTGCCGAGGAAGGGGCCCAACAGATGAACCAAAGGGAATCAGCTGCTGCGGAGGGGTATTGCGACAAAACTGTTCAGAGTGTTGTCCATAACCAGATGCTGCATTCGTCGTGGCATATTGTCCATAAGGGTCGTAGAAACCCGGGGATGAAAAACCTGGATACATTCATCGACGAGCGATTACGGAACTAATGGTGATATAGGGCTTTTATGCCACCACGAAGTGGAACCCCTCAGAATCAAGAAGTGTGTCTACCATCGTCAAATTTGAAGGGCTGACGTGACACTATGAAGCAGACGTGCACAAGTCTTGGGGTGCCACACCTTCGTAGCAGTTATTCAGGGGCACTCATCAGATGAACCAGTATTAGAGTGTCTCCCCACGTATAGGATTTTAAGAAGAGAGGGAATACGAGCGTACAATGAGCGAACCGAGCCCACAAGCTGCCAGACAGCACAACACACCAAGTTACGCGGGTTATCAAATAGGTCATATACTTATTTTTGCGTTTACAGGTGACGTAGCTCTTCCTCGATTTCTGAATGCCTGAGCCCCCGGATCTTGATCAAGCGGCACCGAACATAATACTCCCCAATATTGCCCCCCCCCCACGCCTCAAAGCGCTGCTTCGGGGGATTGAGATTCATCAGCCAGGAGCCTGGGACCTTCTTTCTTAGCAACACTTGGTTGCTGGAAGCTCTGCATGCCTTCTAAGCCCCAACGTCCCATCATTGTTTTGTCCTGGTTATTGCGTCAGTTTAGTAAGGAGCTGTCGCGATCCCAAGCCTACCTCATCCCAAGAGGCACCTTTCAAAGGGAAGGGGAAATGCCCCCGAAAAAATTAGAGTCATTGCACGAACATACAAGCAGTGGAATCTCACAAGGAGTCGTCAGCATCTTCTCCCCAGTGAAGACGGCATTGGCACCTGCCATGAAACACATGGCCTGTTCCGACTCTGCAAGACTATTTCTACCTGCGGCAAGACGAATAATGGTGCTTGGCATAACAATTCGAGCAGTCGCAATGGTGCGAATAAGCGTATGGTACGCAACAGGCTGTTTGAAGGATCAAGTCAGATGTTGCGGTGATGTCAATCAATGTCACGAATCCAACCTCATTGTTCTCCAAAGGTGTCCCAGGAATTGGCACAAGGGCGTTGACAGGAAAAGATTCAGGATGCTCAGGCATGCTGGACATAGATAAAATGAGAACCCAGAAAATTTCGAGCAAAGGTAGAAGAATTTGATGCACTTGGACACTTCCCAAATTAAGCCAACACGGTCTGTATCAGATTCTCCGAGACCGAGAATCCCACCGGAACAAACACTAATTCCCGCATCACGCACAGCGTTGATGGTATCTAATCGGTCGTCGTACGTTCGAGTTGTAATGACCTTTCGAGATACAACTTGAAATCGTACTACAACCTCTCTGAGACGCGACTTACCGAGGGGTAAAATTCACGGGATGTATCGAGATTGTGGTTATAAGCGGTTAACCCACTTGAGGATATATTAGAATATTTTCAGTTGGCAGATAAAAAAAGCGCGCTCACGCTTCCTTGAGTCGTTGAGCCTGTTCTGGAGAAAGCATACCAAGAGTTGTACAGACTTCCATCCCCATGCCGCGGACTTCGCGGACCATGTTAAGAATTCGCTCGAAACCAGTTTTACGGCCAGCGAGATCTCTCCAGGCAGCACCCATGCAGAAACGAGTGCTTCCGTTTGCCTTTGCTTTCCGAGCTGCCTCCAAAACCGGCTCAAGTTGCACTAATCTGGAGGCAGTGGTTGGAGTTTTATATCGCGATGATTGTGAGCAGTAGGAACCTAAATCAAGGTCGACAAGTGGATTGGAAAAAAAAAGCAACGAGATGCCTACAATTCTCGGTGCACCCACCAGCTATAGGGCGTAAAGTTAGATCGGGTTTAAAGGGAGTTATATCGGCGCATATAAGACCTACTCTTGATATTCATGAGGGTGCATAACTGCACTTTACTGGGATCGTGATGTTGACGATGGACGGATGCTGCGCGAAATACCAATTCCAACAAGGGAGTGTCATAGATGGCTTGTATTTCCTCTTTGTTTTTTCTGGTAGCAGTACGAGTTGTAGTTTGATTGGCCGAGGCATGTGTGGCGAGGGCGCGAGCCAGCCGAGGGGTCGCTCGTAGGGGAAAAGAAAAAGCAGGATTCATGAAACCTATTCTGATCTTACCTGCGATGGAGGGAGGGGGAGCTAGAAGATGGTTGTAGCAAGTCAAGGGCTAATTTGGACGTTTTCCTGAAATCTTATGGCAAATCATCATCTCAGATCTTTCCCGTGACAATTGTACAATTGTAGCCGCGGCCGTGGTAAAAAGAAAATTGAATTTTACTATCTAAGTACCACCTGCGAGGACAACGTCAGAACAATCTATGTAATAAATGAATAGTATTACCACCGTTGGGATTGCCTCCTTCTTTGGCATCTTTTTGCCTAACGTCTGTGCTAGTTCTTGATTTTCTCTGCGGGAGAGGCGGAGGTGGCCCCTGGGTTTTTCCCACAGCCTTCCATTGTTGGTAGGTATACGCCGCTAACTGTCGCGAGTATGCTTGTTTTTTTTGTTCGAGGGACTGTGCGGTCATTTATGTTACAGTATGTATGAATGCAACGGGGGGTTTATATGAGGCACGACGTATGGAAAGTGCGGGGCCTTATTACGCTCCATGACGTGTTTCCGACCAAAATTCTCCAAATCCCAAAAACAGTTCTGTGACTGCCTATGCTACGACCCCATGTTATTTGATGTGCAAAAGATATCTCCAAGTAAGCCCCGTCTGAGTTACGCAGCCCAAATGCAAATACATTGGACCTGGCACGTCAAGTGTAAACGACAGCTAGATATAGGTGATTAATAAGAGGGCAAAAGCCCAGAATTAAGAAGTGAGTGAGCAAGTCCTATGGTATCATAAGGGTTCATGTGTGTGTAGGCCAGCACGGATACAGATAAAGATGAGTGTATGATAATGTAGATGCGATGCAAAAATGGATTGTCCTTTGTTTGATCATGTGGTATCTCATGAGATATACGTCGAAAGGAATAAAAGACATCGATGGGTCGTCGTGTCGTAAAAGGAGCGATACACAGTATCGCATCATCAAGATTTTAAACAATGGAGCGCCAGCTCGTGGCCGCTTCGGTGGAGTGCTTCGGCACCTTGTTAGTCTTGGCTGCACGCAGGCCTCCAAGCATAACACCGCCGGTCAGAACGGTAGTTTTGCCGCCGTCGTATGGGGTCACCTCGGTCTTGCTGGTGTCAACAAAGACGCGGCCTTCCCTTGCTCTCTCGCGGCGAGATTGTTTATGCCTTCGTGAATCAAGGGACGGAGTTGACGAGGGAGTGGAAAAGGAAGAGGCACCGGACGAGGAGAACGTGGAGCTCGAGTCAGACGAACGTGAACTAGGGCGAGAGTGTGCGGAGATGGCGGAGAGAGGGGAAAACGAACGTGCAGGTTCAGGGAAGCGTGCATCAATTGGGGTGGTCCATGTCGGGTCATCAATTTCACGGGCAATCATGTCAAAGAGCTGATCGTCCTCATGGTCATCTTGCATAAGTTGCTGTGCGAGTGTTTTAGAGTGGTGGGGTTGCTGGGGCAGTGGGTCAAAGAAGGGTTTGACTGGGGCCGGGGAGGCGATCTCATCAGCCCAAACGGTTATGAACTTGCCGTTGAGTGAGTTGTTGTTGCTGTAACGAACGGACACGCAGCCCGGGTCTACGAAGAGATTAAATTCGCGATTGCCGAGAGCAGAGATCCAGTCGTGCCATTGGATGCCGGCGGCGGTACATGCATTAAAGATGACCCTTGGTGGGAGGCATTCGGGGGAAAGGGTGAGACAGCGGCGACCTGAACCACGAAGGGGATCTTTGAGGAGCCAAGTAGGAGCATAGAGGGCTGTGAGGTTGGCCTCAAGGACGAGCTGCAGCTTCATGATCGCAGTTGCGGAATGAGAAGTGATCAGAGGGCGAGTGAGGAATGTGATGGCGTGGGCAACAGTAACCGAGAGATTGGTAGAGGTAGATGCAGAAGCGAGGGCCATGATGAATGAGAGTGGTAATGAGACAGATATTAATAGTAGAAGAGCGAAAGGCGAATCGACCGGCGAGACTATAGAAGAAAGACTGAATATATATATATATATATATCTTGCAACAGAGGAGGACCGAGTGTCTGAAGAGAGTACAGTGAGCCTTTAAAGAGCAGAAGGGGGTTCTAAGATAAAAGACAAACCTAATGAGAACGAACGACAAGCGGGGGGGGGGGACTTGGTTTTAAGGGAGGGTGAGTCCGATAGGGAAAAGTGGGGGGTAGAAAAGGCCATGTTTATATATAAAATTGGAGGACCAGGGCCAGATGAGTGAGCCGTTTCAGGTCCTCGGTTGCGCCATGCTGCTGGAAGCGTAGCGAGGCAGACAAAAGAAAAAAAAAGAAGAAGAGACGGGAAATGGAACAAAGGGCAATGCACAATAGCAAACCAGCAGCGGCAATCACCCTGTCCATCGACTTGTTGTATTTCATGAACAATAGCGGTGCCTGGGCGCAGCTTAGTCATCTGCCGCATATTCAAACTCAGCCGGATCCAACCTGAACCTTGTTTTTCATCTCATCCACACAACTT
>JABCKM010009938.1:0-34092 GCA_018221805.1 Rugosomyces carneus
GGTCGCGTATGGTTTTCGAGCTTTGTTCACGCTCAACGTACAAAGAGGTGTAAAATGGGTGGCGCGTCAAGCAAGAAACTGATCTTGATAGTAGCGAGACGACGGTGACAAATTGGCCAACCTCAGGCTACTTTCGATGTATTCGGTGACACAGTATGTTAAACGTACAGCTTTTAGTTACTTTTTCGTGGAAGACACCTGCCCAATGGAGGAGTGATATTATCTTGTAGTGTGAATATGGACCAGCCTCAGTGTCACTCCAGCTAATTAACAATTTAGTTAAAGTATGTGTTTAACACCACCATTTAATTTCTTTCAGTCTTCACGGCGTTAACTATCGTAATCGCTTCGGTTAAATTGGGTGCTAGAAAATAATAATGTGATCGGGATTGTGATCCCGCGCGGGGGCGCGTGGGATTCTCGCGGTACGCGCTTGTCATTGCCTGACAACCAATTCTTCCGCCTTGTTTTCTTTTTCTCTTTGTATACCCCTCGACTGGCTCCACGACGCTACCATTAGAACGTGTTTCTCCTCTCTCAGCATCACTTTATAGACGATGGCGGAGGCAGGAGAGGGAAACATCAAGGTTGTCGTTCGTTGTCGACCACTCAATGCTCGTGGTGCGTGCTTAGATTATGATATACCTTCTCATTATGCTTACGCGTATCTCCGCAACTCTCTCCTTCAATATGTCTAGAGCTCGCGCGAGGTGCCAAAAGCCTCATTCGAATGACCGGGAACCAGACCATTATCGACCCTCCGGAACAAGGCTCTTCACAGGACTCGAAGCGCGCGACGGAGCGTAAACAGCTATCTTTTAGCTTCGACAAGAGTTACTGGTCCGCAGGGCCTAGAGACGAGCCGGAATATTGTTCACAGCAGACTTTGTATGACGATTTGGGGAAAGAACTTTTAGATCATGGGTTTTCTGGGTTTAATGCATGTATTTTGGCTTGTGAGTGACCATGTGTGTGTTAAAATAGCTCATCCTTATTGCAATCAATGTCTATGAAGATGGACAGACAGGTACGAGTGGTCCTTTGGCTGCTGAATAACTAGCTGGGCTAAACACTTCTTTAGGATCGGGAAAGTCTTATAGGTGAGCAACTCGTAAGACCCTCCTCTCATTGAAGCTAATAGTGTCGGTATAGTATGATGGGCTGTATGTAACTACTGCCTCGAAGCTTGGACAACCACTCACTTACATGCAGATGGCGCGGACAAGGGGATCATACCACTTACATGTCAGGAACTATTCGACCGAGTAGAAACTAAACGGACGCTAGACACGAACCTCACGTTTACTGTGGAGGTCTCTTACATCGAGGTATACTCACCGTTTCGTCTCCGCAAATTCAACGGTTGATATACACGAATCCAGATTTACAACGAGAAAGTACGAGATTTGTTAAATCCCAAGAACACAGGGAACCTCAGGGTTCGAGAGCACCCGAGCTTAGGACCCTACGTGGAGGATCTTTCCAAATTGGTCGTGAACAACTATAACGAAATGATGACTCTTATGGACGAAGGGAACAAAGCCCGAACCGTCGCCGCTACAAACATGAATGAAACGTATGAACTCGATCATGCGAAGTTTGTTATATAAAGCTAAGGAAGATCTTTTATTTCTAGATCATCTCGCTCGCATGCCGTGTTTACTCTCCTCCTGAGTATGAAGCGTCACGATGTCGAAACCAATATGGATACCGAGAAAGTATCAAGAATCAGGTGCGTACCGTGACACCCACATAGAATATTCCGCCCTTCTAACTGTATACAGTCTGGTTGATCTGGCAGGATCAGAGCGTGCAAATTCGACGGGAGCCACTGGTCAACGACTCAAGGAAGGCGCGAACATCAACAAGTCATTGACGACGCTTGGCAAAGTCATATCAGCACTTGCAGTAGCGAGTTCAGCAGATCATGGCAAGAAGGGTAAAAAGGGAAAAGCCGAAGAGTTCGTCCCTTACCGTGATTCGGTGCGGATTAATATCTTGAGTACCTGATCATCCGCGCACATGCTCTTATTCCTGTGTTTAGGTTCTCACATGGTTGCTCAAAGACAGTCTGGGAGGCAACTCCAAGACGGCCATGATTGCTGCAATCTCCCCAGCTGACTATGAGGAGACGCTAAGTACTTTGCGGTATGCCGATCAAGCGAAGAAGATAAAGAACAAGGCAGTCGTAAATGAGGATCCAAACGCGAAGCTCGTACGGGAACTCAAAGAAGAGCTCGAGATGCTGAGAGGTACGATTGTTCGCACGTTTATCTTATGTGTATGAGTTCATTAACGATCGGATTCTTGCACAATTCTGCGGTATCTCTAGCTCGTGTATCAGGATCAAGTGGAGAAGATGTCTTCGATCCCAAAATGCCGCCTGAGAAGCAGAAAGTTACATACCAAACGAAAGACGGACGTATTAAGACGGTGACCAAAGCTGAACTCCAGGAACAAATGGAAGCTAGCGAGAAGCTTATACAGAGCTTGAATGAAACCTGGGAGGAAAAGATACAGAGAACACAGGAAGTACAGAAAGAGCGGGAGAAGGCACTAGAGGAGTTGGGTATCACTGTGGAAAAAAACCTAGTCGGTGTTCATACACCAAAGAAGGCGCGTCTCAGAATTTCTTACGTCTATTGCCATTCGTATAAACGTAGTACTCACTTATCAAACTAGATGCCGCATCTTGTGAACCTGGTATGTAGTTCGTATCTCGCTCTATATTGTGGCACGACTCAGCTGCTGTTTAAAAATGATGCAAACAGAACGAAGGTTTGTTTGACGTAATCTAAAATTGTGCATACTAACTCTATACCCGTAGACCCACTCATGAGCGAATGTCTGATTTACCAGATTAAGCCTGGTAAGACCATGGTGCGTGCTCTATCTAATCTAGATCTTTTTCAATGAGGCGACGTTATCTTACAAGGTTGGTCGATTGGACAGCGAGAAACCGGCTGCAATTCGTTTGAGTGGCCACAATATTCTGGAAGAACATTGTTACCTCGAGAATATAGATGGAAAAGTCGTCATACAATGTTTGCCCGATAGTATCACTGTGAGTGTTCCTTGATAAAGAGAACGCAAAACTGTTGGCATAATATACATCACCTCTAGTTCCTGAATGGCAAACAGCTATCCCCTGGACAGGTAAATCAACTGTGGTTCTTACCATTCGCCATGCGCTTTTTGACACTCAAACGGATTCATAGCCCCATAAGCTTCGTTCAGGTTTCCGCATTATCCTCGGTGAGCAATACCCCTATATTTATTCACTGTCTGACGACGGTTTAGGCGACAATCATGTCTTTCGGTTTAACAATCCGGAGGAGGTCCGCAAACAGAGGGATCGGGCGACGGCAAGGTCGAATCTCCACCTGTCGACTATTGCTGGCGAAGTCGACGGAGAAGTTTCAACGCGACCTGAATCACCTACCTCCACTGACGAAGCCGATGTAGACTGGACCTATGCAAAGCGGGAAGCCGCATTCGCTCGCCTTGGCCTCGATCCTGCTCTGGATAACTTGCCAGATGATGATCTCAACAAGTTATTCGAGAAAATTACGAAGGTGAAAACGATGCGTGATCACACTAAGTCGAGGCCAGAAAGCAGCCTCAGTCAGGCCGATGATGTATGGAGTGAAGCTGGTCGACCTGTACCCAGTGAAGCCGCCACGGACGATACAAGCGTACATGGTAGCCCAGCGGTCTTTGATGATACTTTGAAGGATGTCCAGCATCAATTGGAAAACCGATTGCTGGAAATGACTGAGTCGTCGGCAGAGGCAGAGGATCTGAAGATTGAGAAGGAGCATATGGAGCATCAGCTGCGACTTGTTCAAAATCAGATAAGACGCTTGATCGATGCTCGTGCAAGAGGTGAGGAGATTGAAGGGGCAGATCTCGAGCCCGTCATCTACACGGCCAAGCAGTTGAGATTAATTCGCAAAGTCCTTGATCGCTGGAGGTCTCATCGTTCTTTCTCGATGGCAGAGCTTGCTCTATCGAGTGCCGTTCTTGTAAAGGAAGCAAACATCATAAGGTAAGCGACTCCGACATGCTCCTATCTCAACAGCCATATTTAGTATGCATACAGCAAAGAACTTGGTAAAGACGTTTCCTATAATTTTATGGTTTCTTCTGGTGGTTCACTCGGAGCTCCCTCATCCGCTGTCGATACCATCGCTAGCTTAGACGAATTTGGCGATGTTGCGGACCCAATTTTAGCCTCCTCGACGCAACCTTCTGTTGCTGTAAAAGTTTTGGACAGACGACACAACGCAATTTACACATGGTCGTTGGATCGTATGCAGCAGCAGCTCCAGCGGATGCGGAACTTGACGACATACATCGACCGCCCTTCGTACACGCAGCATTTTTCCTCTGATGAACCCTTCTACGACTCACCACCTCCTGTATATTCCTTCATTGGCAACGCCTTGATATCCCTTGCTCCGCTTGCCCGCCGATTGTCTTCTTCCTGCACTGTTCCCATATTCTGTCGATATACATCGGAAGCAATTGGCTCCTGCCGCGTTGACATCAAAATCGTCAGCGTGGTTCTGTCTGCTAAACATATCAACGGTTCAAGTGCTTCTACCCGAGCTTCATCCCCTATCCCTGGCACTATCCTTCCTGGAACAAAATTGATCTTTTTCTTGACGGTTGATACTGTGAAGGGCTTATCCTCCCACGACTTCTCCGGCGTACACCTCCAGGTTCGCTTGTCGTCCTTCTTAGGACCTAAGCTATCGTCAGAGGAAGTATTCTCATCATCTGGACTCGATATGGACAACTCATCCCTGTCCGAGTTGAAGTTTCGCCGGAGTTTCTCGATTGTTGTCACAACAAAGGCTTTAAACCACCTACGCCAAGGATATGCACCCATCGAATTCTTCGCAACTGTGCGATCCACATATCTTGAGAGACTTGAAAGGTGGGATGAAATGAGGGAGCAGAAAGACTATCACCCACTCAGTCCAGGCACGCCGGACACTCGTCCCAATACCTTACCCCAAATGAGGCGGTCGGAAACGGACTTTGTGGTTGAGCAAACCCATGATGTTGTCGCCTGGCTGCAGATATGCGAACTAGGACCAGATGGGCTGTATACCCCCGTACCCGTTATGTCTCTTGGTGACCTCGACCCAGGAGCATTTTCCTTACACCAAGGACTACAGCGCCGCCTCGTTCTGTCGCTTTCGTCCAATTCAGGCCAACAGTTGCCTTGGTTGGAATTTAGCAAAGTACGAATAGGGAATATCCGTCTTTTGGATGCCAAGGGCCGTACACATGATTCGATGTCAAAGGCCATTATCACGTTACCTTTAATGAAAGACCAGACTGTAGAATTTCGACCCGATGGGACAGGGCACTTAGAAGCATCTTCCCTGTGGGACTCAAGTATCCATGATTCCGTTTTGTTGAACAGGGTTACCGCTGCCAATCAGCGAGTGCTTTTGCAGATCAATTTCGCGGTGGCCGTAGAGACTTGCGCCGACCCTATACAGTTCAATTTGGATGCTGCGATTACCATGCGAAGTCGTGACGCCAGCCCACCGTCCAAGCTACTTTCATTCTTTGGATCAACGAAGATACTGTCCAGGACAAGCACATTGTTTAGCATCCGACTTTCTCCTCCTCTTACTCGTTCTCCGAAGGAACTTTGGAGGCTTGACACCTCCGAAAAGTATGTTCGAGGGGAGGAGGTTTTAGGTACGTGGAGGCCTCGCGGTGTTTCGATTGTGGAAGATTATGAGCGCTTGGTGTCGACGGAGCATAGAGCTGCTGATGTACAAGCCATCAAAGTCATTCTGACGAGCTGGCCGCCTCGACCCTTAGCTGTGGATGCACTCGCCTGGAAAGCAGATACCATACTTTCAAAAACCTTAACATTATGGCGAAAGCAGTTTGGACATCGAGGAAAAGTGAGTCAGAGACTTCTGGCGGGGATGTATTTGATCGAACTTTTTGATGTTAAACTCTTTCCTTGCTCTTGTAGATTATTCTAAGTCAAGACCCCGCTGACTCTGAAGAGACTTCCATCTCCAAGAAACACTCCCCCGCGTCTGGCGCACTTGAAGAGTTAAAGCTCATCTCTGAAACTAAATTAATACCCCGGAGGTGCGGATTGTATCTCTTTCTAAGCGCAGAAAGACGTGAAATCCGTTACAGTGATAATACAACAAAGAAAGGCCACTTGTTGATTTTAACTGATGCTAGCCGAAACAATTGGGAGAAGCGATGGTTCGTGCTGAAAAGGTATCTATACTTGGGATGCAAACAAACTTGTTCACACTACCTCTGTAACTGTAACGCATCACCATACACAATATCAACTAATGATAATCCGGCAGTTTTCCGAGACGATTGCTGTCACAAACACATCCCTTTCATCTTCCTCCTCTGCACCTAGAACTACTCACGCTCTACAGGTAGACTAATATTCGACGTCACTCTACCAGAGATCAGACCGATCAAATGGACTAGCCTATAAGGGACCGCAGTACTGACATAGCACTCCCGGTTATTGTTGTTATCAACAATAAACTATGGGCTTATGCGGCGCTGCTTGGCTGGTACCTGTTGGTGACTTGTTACGGTACCGTCGTGTAAGTCTAGACCTGTTAATGGTATCATGAGGGTGATCGCCAACAAAATCGGGACTATTACAGTACTATTTCCCGATTAAAACAGTCTGACGGTGTAGATCTCACAATACTTAACGATGGAAGCGTAATAATACCAATACAGTATTAGCCCACCAGTCTCCATCAGCTCGCTTCGGAGGAAGTATGTATTAACAATGCCGACCCGACCAATGAATCCGTTCAGGTACACACGACCGTATTCATCATAGAGAAAAGTAGCGAGAGTGATCGCAAGGACCCTGCTAATGGCTGTGCTTGAGGCTCACACAGTCCCTTACGGACCGGATAAACCTATCGGGCAATCTGCGAGAGCTTTCAAGAGGCCCACCCAGTCTTTATCAAGGATTTTGTGGAGCAGGATTTTGCGTACCAAGACGATAAGCCATCACAGGACTAGTCCCAGTGCTTGAGAGACCATATACACACGGGCCGAAGTGCTGATAACAGGTCTTTTCGCAGAGCTGATCATCAGAAACACTAGCTTAGCTGAGCTCAGACGGTAGGAGATCTCCACTGTTTTCTAGATCAGTCGCAGAGGATTCAGATTTTGATTGTCGTTCTTAAGTTATCCATGCTGGGGCCTAGCTTGCAGGCTTGCTCCAGCTATCACCCCCTACCCAGCCTACATGGGTATACAAAGCTCCTTTGTACTACCCTCCAAAGTAATGTGCAACATAGTTTGCTCACGTTCAAGTTGCCGCTCAGCACAATAAATCTGTTTTTTTTTAAAGTCATCCATGGCAAATCACTGTGGCGTTGTATGAATCCCGACCGTCTTGGAGCTATCGTTACTTCATGGAGCTTAGAGCATCCCGTGGATGGAGTCTGATTCTTCGTGGCTGTTAAATATATAGCGTGAACTTTAAAAGGCTTGGAACTATTAATATCCGTTGAGTATTGAATTTAGTCGGCTATCAGAACCGATGTTGATTAAGATCTTATTTTCTAAGTACTTATGAGATGAAAGGTGAAGGAGAGAAATTATTCCATTGGTTGTTCGCCCTGATAGCTATGTGTATTACAATTGGGGATAGTGATGCAGTTTTGTACGAGAGTAGGTATAAAAATCGTAAGGAAGTTGTACACAGAAACAATGCGTCACATGGTATACGAAGGAGGCTTGTCGTCAGATAGGAGAGTCCAATGTATGTTAATATACGATGGCTATGAGAGTCTACTGCAAGCAGCACCCAAGAAGGTGAAAAGATAAATAAATAGATTTCGCTCGCTGCATTTTGGGTTGGTGTGATGTAATGAGGAGATGGAGAGAAGTATAGGCGTGGGATATGATTATAGCCATGCAAATGATAGGAACGAGGACCTGGACTAGTGAGAGAGAGCTTATTCGCACTGAACTGGTGCGTCGTCGGGACGAATGAAGGTGATCATATGGCAAGTGATGTATCCCTTGGCAAACCCTGCGGCGGCATAAGCGAAAAGGTAGTGCCATTTTCTTTTGAAAGCGTCGTAGTCTGAGCGTTCTCGGAGATCGGGATAGTCTTTGGTGATGAGTTCTTGTGTGAGATTTTGATCAAGCCTGCGACCCCATTCGCGGAGGGTGCGAGGATAGTGTGCGGAGTGATTTTCGACGCCGTCAAGAGTAAAGGAATTGGCGGAACCGGTGTGTGCAGCAGTGATTAATGCGGTGGCGGAAGGAAGGCATGAATTTGGCCACATGTATTTTCTCATAAAGTCTTCTGCTTGGTACCCGGAGTATCGAGATTCTGGGAAAGTGGAAGCGGAGACGACGGCGGTGGCGTTTTGTGGTTTGAGAGCGTAATGAACGAGTTTGAAATAGTTGTTATAGTGCTTTGAGCCGACGTGTTCGAGCATTTCTATGCTTACGAAGGCGTCGAAGGCGTTTTCCCAGGAGGCGGGGATTTCGCGGTAGTCCATCAAGTGCACGCGGATGCGTCCCTGAAGACCGGCGGCACGAATGCGCTCTTCTGCAAGGGTTTTTTGCTCAATGGAAAGTGTAAGGGTGTCGACCTCAGCGCCGTAACATTGTGCAGCAACGATAGCGAGGCCTCCCCAACCTGAACCGAATTCGAGGACGCGGTGGCCAGGTTTTACACGTGCTTTTGTGAGGACGTGGTGAATTTTCTTGAGCTGAGCCACTTCCAAGTCATTGGTCGGAGCAATCTGGTTTCGGTCTAAATCACCGCGGACACCTCCTTGGGCGTCGGACCATAGAGCACAAGAGTACATCATTTCTCTAGAGAGGAAAGCCTTGAATAGCTCATTGGACTGGTCATAGGAAGCTATGGCGTTTAGGCGTGCTTGTGACTTGGTTTGACCAAGGAAAGAGTTGTAGAGGCTGGACACTGCAGAGGAGAGGCGAGCGACGACAGACGACAATGTATCCTGCATCCCGCCTTGGTTATCTAGCCATAACTAAAATAATTAATTAATTAAATTATTAGTTAGTTAGTCAAGTAGCCGACATACGTTCATGCAAGCTTTCAAGCTAGATACCTCGACGTCGCCGACCATGTAAGCTTCGCTAACTGATTAGAATGAAATAAATATAAGTAAGAATATAAGCTAAAGCAAGCCACTCACAGCCGAGATCTCCAGATAAGAGAATTCGAAGCCAAAAGTTATCGTTAACAATTTTCAGATAAACGTCATTGCATCCTTTTTGGTATCTTCCAAAATAATGTGTCCCTTCGCTGTCGGAGATTGTAAGGTGCCCGATGCTGATCGCGTCCCCTAACACTGACAGCAACGAGCTGCGCGCTATAGCGTACACAAACATTGAGATGACTGTCGGGCGCGTCAATAGAATATGGATACTTACCAATAGATATCACCCATGCTCGGGGACTAAGCAGGGACAATGAAAATAGAGATGTAGTCTGTAGAGCTTTCCCGCTGGGTGCAAGCTGCACACAAGACTGAGTCAAAGACGACATTGCAAGGTTATGGTGTTGCGAAGCAGAGGGATGAGAAGTGGAATGCTATGAGCGGACACGAGAGGCCAAGAGACGGGTTTGAAAGTTGCTGTATCAAAACTGCCAAAACCCAGGCCCTTTTAACGCGCAGGAGGTCCCCCCGATAACCTTTGAAAATCGAAAGAATGAAATCTACAATTCCATATTCCCGTGGTCGAATCGCACTTTGACTTGTTTGAACGTTTCCCAAAATTAGCACCAACCTCAAGGGCCACGCGCCGTAGCAGCCCGTAACCCCCCTTCCTTCACAGCTCCCCCCATCAGCTCATAATCCAAGATCTACGATATCTATCGCCCAGTCAGATCCGCAGAAAATCGAAAAAAGTCAAAAAAAAAACCCAAGGGAACAAGGAAACCAATCTCGTACACGTGCCATCAGAATCTTGGGATTTCTGCGGCTTGACGACTTGACGTCCTGAGATTCATCATCTTTACTGTTCCGCAAGAAAAAAAGAAAACAAAAGTCCTCTGCTTACCCTGACTTGACTGTCCCAGCAAACGACGCGATTAGGACATATTTTGAGCGCTAGCGACTATGATTTTAAACTTACCGCTTGCAACCTTTTTAAGCCTTGTTACTTGCTATTAGCAGCTCAAATTCTGCCTACTAGTACATGCGCACTCACGACTGACAGTCTGCACCAGAGTATCTCTCATACGTTGTCCGAAACAAGGGTTTCATGGTTGAGCTCGTCGTCGGGAATCCGAGAAATGATGGGAGTTTTTGCTTTCTGGGGACAATCCCCCTCCGAGGGCGAGCTTGCCCGCGGGAGTAGGGGTCCTTTGTAGTCTCCCCGCTCCCATTGGAAAAGAGTTTTTGATCGCGATTTGTGACCACAGCGTAGACGTTTGTCTGATGGCTCTAGTTTTATGGCTTTGTGTTTCTGTTGATCATGACGAGTAATGTCATGGTTGAAATCGGTGTATACGTTGGGTAATACTCGGAGTTGTGGGTATCACTCATTCTTATGTATGGTAATAATTTATGGTGTTGGATGCAGGTGAAACATATACTATTAATATGTTATCGGCTCTTAAATAGAGGCAACAAATTTTGGGCGTTATGAGGTTTTAATTCTAATTATAAGAAAACTGAGTAATAAGGGAATAAGATGCCTACCATGTTGTAGATCTCTCCTCGCGCGTTCTACGGAGCCCATGCTCTGCCAACGTCTCTGTCGATCCAGTTATGTGTATATACAGTTACTGGTAGATCCGACATCCAGGAGTAACATTTTCAAGGCACTGATAGTATTCCACCCAGCGCCCAAATTTAACAGGAAACCGGCCGAGCTATTTGAAGTATGGGGCATTTTATTTTGAGAGCGATGCAACAACCTCGGGTGGCCCGCTACGTTCCGGATTCGTGAGGTCAAGTAATTCTGGATTAGTCCACGCGTCCTGGACTACCCCACCTAACCAGCCTTGCCGATGGTAGTGATGTTGGGGGTGGGATAGTTGCCACCGCTTGCCGTTTCCCGTAGAAGCTTAAAGCTTAAAGCGTAAGCATAACAAAAGCGGCGGAAGCGAGAATGGATCTGAAATTTACCTCCAACCTCTCCAGAACTTATGGTTCATCATGCATTTATACTCCGTGGGTTAAAAAAAATTAAGAGCTAATGCACGTACCCGACTTTATATCCAACAGCCCGGATTTTTTTATTTCAAGAAAGGAAACGACTAGGATCCTTGCACAATGGTTAGAGAAGCACTTCAACCGTTTGTTACAACTGCGGGAGTATAACGGCAAAGTATCGTGGCGTCGGGTGGCACGACTAAGGAAGATTTAAAGCAGAGAACGGGAGATCATCATAATAGGCTGGGACACGATGTCCGTTGATCGTTGACATTACAGTCTGGGTCTAGTATGATCTGTGCACTAGGCCTTTTAGCTGGAGTCGTGTGCGTTAGGATGGACGAGGCATAAGGAGAGTAACGCGTGGCGCTGACATAAAGGCCGCCAGAAAATAATGAGATAACCAAGTCCTTAACCTCAGCCAGAGGTGATTTAGGATACTCAGCTACGTATATAGATCCCCGAGATCGCCTTTGTGTCTTTGCGAGACCTCTATCTTACATCCCTGCTTCATTATTACGACCTAATCAGGCGGTGACATTTTATGCCACCGAAAGCTCACCTCGAGTATAATAAGGCTTCGAGGTCACCTTCCGCCACCATTTCAAAAGTTTATTTTGCTGGGAGCCGATCATCTGGGAGAGGATCGGTAGTTTGAATAATTCGGAAAGTGATTGTGAATTGACGGAGAAGAGGAACGGTAAATCGAGGGTGCTCTTCGGGGGTTGCTATAAAGGTCAAGAAATCCAAGCGGCGACCCCATTCTCTGATTCCACTTTACGCCCACCAATGGCTTTCTATCTTGCGCTTGTATAATTGGATCGAAACTTGTAAGCGGACGTAAGCTTGCGTGTATTATTATGATCACCAAAAAGTGGAAGGTAGGAGGAGCGCTGGGCATCACAAGGGGGCACTGACTCGCCGAATGGATATGGGCATCCGCAATGTGAAAGACGGGAAATGAGGGAAGACAGCTATTTTAGTAATCAGCTCTTCAGCTTGGAGTCAGCGACGCCTGGCATAGATGATTCCAGAGGAACAGATGGTTAGTCTCTAGTGGAAAACGTACAATCCGTGCCTGTGGTGGGATGGACATCCCGTTTAGATACTTGCTTGTTACCTTTGCATTGAGATTGAGTATTCGGTCCGTGATATCGTCGATGAGCGCGATGTACAATGTCCCGAGGATCACGCTGGTAACACCCGAAGCTTTAGTTAACTAGCAGCGGCAGGAACGGGAGAAACAGTTGAAGTACGAACGAAATATCACACGAAGGTTTGATCGTGATAGAGATCACGGCAGAGCGGCTTCAATTCTAATTGTTGGGCTGAGTTACTCAGTTTCTTATAATGTGAGGCGATTTACCATCATGATTCGTGTCGTCGCCATCGTCAGACTTGCTGTTGGCTTTAATTGGATAATCCTTATCATGGAGGGCGCCTGGAGAAGAGTGTGACATCGTGATCCAGAAGCACAAAAAACGCTCTTTGCGCTTGGGATGCTGGGATTTAGGCAAGTTACGTCTCAGGGGATTAAACCCAAAATGTAAGTCTCCAGAAAGACTTTCTAGCAGAAAGCAAACAGGGGTACTGGTGGGTAAGGTGAATCACGTCCAATGGGTAGTGCAGAGAAGATTCGCGTGTTCTGCATACGTAAACAAAACGTTTACAGTATTGTTGAACGTTTGACTTGCTCCATCTTTTCTTTCATTACTCAACAATCAGATTACGAATGTGCCCACATCCTGAAGTGATCACGCTTGCTGAGCACATCGCTGTGGGTCGAGATGATATTAGCTATGAGAAATTATGCTTGTCTTTTAGATAAGGCCTTGCAATTCGAAGACTTGGATGAACTAGCTCACGTCTCCGGTCGTTTACTTATTGACAGGCTACACAGCCACTTCTTCCCGTTCCCGACCTCGCTTCTGCTGCTCTGTCGTACGCACTGCCGCCGGCGCGGTGGAACTGTAATATAACCTTCCGGCGACGTCACCCACCACCCAATCTAAACCTTCGACCAAATTAGCTCCGGTTAGAGCGCTACAAGGAGTTATTCTCCAGTGATGTGTTGTTATTGCTCCGAGGTCGAGTGTCTAAAAGTAAATGGAGGGGTGAGATTAGGGATAAGTGCTCGGAGATGAAGGAGGTATGAATGAGCCTCCTAGGAGATTGAAGTCGTAAAACCGCTGCTGCGCAGGGATAGACAGACAGAGGTGGAAGAAGCACATAAAAAAAACGCACATGGGATGACTAACCTGTTGAATCTCGGTTGAGCTCATCGAGCCCTGTAAATCTTGTTTATTGGCAAAAACCAATAGAGATGCGCCTGCGAGCCGCTGTCAAACAGAAAATGAGAAGATCAATGACAACTGTATATACAAAGACGGTGTGGGAACGTGAGAGTTAAGCGATGGTAAGTGCGACGGGGGTATGCAGGTAATAAATCAAGACGATGCACGTACATCTTCAGTAAGTAGTGTGTGTAGTTCCTTTTGGCAGTCGCCCATACGCATGCGATCGTTCGAATCAACTACCCATACAAGTGCATCTGTTTGTTCGAAGTAGTTTCTCCAATACGGCCGCAAAGTACGCTGGCCACCAACATCCCCTGAGTGACGTTTCATAGAGTGAATTTGCGTTTCGGACAACAGGCGATAGACTGACATATATTAAGCGTGTACCTTCATATGTATGATCAGAATGAAGATTGAACGATTTGATTATTAGCGCTCACTTGCCATGCACAAATGTTTTGATATTAAAACCAAGAGTGGGGCTGATGTCACTGATGTCTTCGCCGTTGAGTTTTTTCAGAATTGTCGTTTTACCAGCGTTATCCAACCCGCTGTTCATAAACGTTCAAGCAAGGCCAACTCGAGAAATATTTAGCGTACAGAAAGAGAATGCGCATCTCTTTCTCTTTCTGCCTGTTTTTCCTGATGATAGTAAGGAGGCCCATGAAGTGAGTTCGTGGTGGTTGCTTGTAACTTATGGGATCGGGGCACGTGAGCTTACTCCTCGTCGTCTTGATCTCCATTAGAGGCCACACAGCCCGCAGTAGTTCTCTCTTCAGTCATTCCTACGAAACTTATAAGACTAAATGGCACCCAAGAACAAGGGGAAGAAAGGCAAAAAGGGAGACGATGACTATTGGTATGTTAATCTAATCTTACAATATCCTCTGAGTGATTTCGCATTGATAACGATTTGAAGGGATCAAGCGGGGGAGGCCGTTAATCCCAACATAACAGCATCTGCATCTCAAGAAATTGAAGAGGGTGAGGGCGGTCATTCACAGGGTGGCTTTGCTGGGTATGCAGCCTTGAACATGTCAGGAGATGGTGGCGACACTGCTGAGGGTGCTGAGGAAGAAGATTTCGGAGGGCTGATGGTATGTCTCCTGTTGTAATTGCGATGTAAAGTTGCTCAAATTTTTGGAATGGCTGATCCGTAGTCTACTTTGAAAGCTACAGCGAGCAAGAATAAGAAAGATAAGAAGAAACAGAAGAAGGTTGATGAATCTGAGTTCGACCATGGGGAAAATGCGAATGTGGAGGTAACTGTCGAGTCGAAAGCTCCAGTTACGGTTACTGCCGATGATCTGGATGACGAATGGGGGCCTGTCAAGGAGAAAAAGAAGAAGGGCAAGGGCAAGAAAGGCAAGGTTCAGGAAAGTGATGAAGAAATGGAAAAGAAATCAGAGGGGAAAGGGTCTCCAGAAGCCGAAAAACCTGCTGAAGAAGACAATGAAGGTCCTGCTGAAGGGAAGGTACCCTCCAAGAAAGAAAAGGAAAAACTCAAGAAAGAGCGTGAAAAGGCACGCTTCATTACATTTATTAACGTTCGTGCTGATGTCTGAGTTGTAACGCCTAAATAGGCCAAGAAGAAAGCCCAAGCCGCCGCGAAGAAAGGAGAAGCAACGCAGAATGAACCTACAGCTACTGCTAGTGTGCCAGAGCCTGAGCCAGAGCTCAAAGAGGATATTGGGGAGGAAGGGGATGAGGCGGGAGGCAAGGTCGATTCCAAAAAGAAGAAAAAGAAGAAGGCAAAAAAGGACGAGGAGCCCTCCGCTTCAGCACCTCCGCCTACACCCGCTGCTACTGGAGGAAAGAAAAAGGGAGGAATTGGCGCGTTGAAGGCGTTGATGGAAGAGAAAAAGCGATTAGAGGAGGAGGCGAAGCGGAAACACGAAGAGGAACTTAGGAGGATTGAGGAAGAAGAGAGGCGGGCAGCGGAGGAGGAACTTCAAAAGGAAGAGGAGCGGCAGAGGAAAAAAGACAAGGAGAAGGTGTGGCTATCTACAAATCCTGTTACATTCAATCCGATGGTTAATCTCATCTTCCTCAGGCTAAAAAGGAACTTGCGAAAAAAGAAGGTCGCCTTCTAACGAAAAAACAAAAGGAGGAAAAGCAAATGGCGGAAATACGCAAACAGGCTTTACTTGCATCAGGTGTGCAGATCGAAGGGCTGCAGCAAGCCTCAGGCGCTGGTGCGCCAAAAAAAGTTGTGTACGGCAATCGGAAGAAAAAGGCTATCACTACCAAGGATGTCTCGAAGGATGTATCGCCCGCCCCCGAATCCCGCCAGCGGACGCCTGAGCCATCCAATGATGATGTTCGAGCTGCTGGTGAAGCGAAGGATGAATGGGACGCATCTAGCGAGGAGGAGGTCAAGCCGAACCTTGCTACATCGAATGGCGTTAAGGATGACTGGGACGCGTCTACAGAGGAAGAAGAGGAAGAACCTAAATTATCAGCCAAAGTCCAACCAACAAGTGCGTATCATCATCGCCATCCCTATGTGTTGTCACTCAAGCCATGTCAGCTACACAAAGATCGGTGGAGAAACCACATGAGAAGCCACCAGATAATCGAGCCCCTCAAGTCCAAGCACCATCCGAAGACATACATACCTCAAAAGGTTCGACTACTAAGCCCGCATCAATTAAAAACGGAGTTCCTCCGGTACCGAAAACGGAAGAGTCGGAAGAGTCTTCCCCCGAAGAGGACTCATCTTCAGAAGATGATTCCGAGGGTTCAGACTCAGAGAGCTCAGATGAGTCGTCATCAGATGAGGAAATGACCCAGACACAGAAAATGGCGATGCAGCGTAAAGCAGAGGCAGCTGAACGGAAGCGGAAAGCCCACGAGGCTGCTTTAGCGGCACGGAGCAAAGACAACTTGCGCAGCCCGATTTGCTGTATATTGGGTCACGTCGATACTGGAAAGACAAAACTTCTAGATAAGGTTTGTACCCAAATGCTACCCTCTTCACACCCAACGGATTTGATTGGGATTCCATAGATTAGGCAAACAAATGTGCAAGAAGGTGAAGCGGGGGGTATCACGCAGCAGATTGGCGCGACTTACTTTCCTGTGGATGCGATCATGACGAAGACTGCTGTTATGAATAGAGTAAGACTGCCTCTTTGGCTCTGCATTCTTGCGCTAATCTATTAGTAGGATGGTACTCAAGAATACAAGGTTCCTGGTCTATTGGTCATTGATACCCCTGGGCACGAGTCGTTCACAAATCTACGATCACGCGGCAGTTCCCTTTGCAATATTGCTATCCTTGTGGTGGACATCATGGTGTGTTTATTGAGCAGTTCTCTCCTTGCTCGTCATGAAATACGTCATTTGTAGCATGGACTTGAAGCTCAGACCCTAGAATCCTTGCGCCTTCTCCGTGATCGAAAAACGCCGTTTATCGTCGCCCTAAATAAAGCAAGTCTCTTTATTGAAATACTTCATTTTGATCAATCAACTTAGTTACTTCTTTCAGATTGATCGTATTTATGGTTGGGAGGCCACACCCGATGGCGCGTTTCGTGAATCCTTCGCAAAGCAATCTCGGTCCGTACAACGAGAATTTGAGGACCGCGTAGCCAAGACAATCCTTGCCTTTGCACAAGAAGGGCTCAATGCCTGTTTGTACTACGAGAATAAGAACTTTGCTCGTAACGTCTCCCTTGTGCCGACATCTGCGATAACTGGCGAGGGGGTCCCCGATATGATTATGCTTCTTGTTAACCTCACACAGCAACGGATGAGTGACCGTCTAATGTACCTGTCAGAGTTGGAGTGCACCGTGTTAGAAGTGAAAGTGATTGAAGGGCTAGGCACAACAATTGATGTGGTTTTGTCCAATGGTATCTTGAGAGAGGGCGATAGGATCGTGGTGTGTGGCCTCAACGGTCCTATAGTCACACAGGTTCGTGCGCTGTTGACACCTCAACCGCTTCGTGAGCTGCGCATAAAGGTTTGTTGTCCGACTTTTCCTTCTTTCCTTGCAAAACCTGACCCCTTTTCAAGTCTGCGTACGTTCACCACAAAGAAGTAAAGGCTGCTTTAGGGGTGAAGATTACAGGGTCTGATTTCGAAAAAGCCATCGCAGGCTCCCGGCTCCTGGTCGTGGGACCTGACGATGACGAGGAGGAACTCAAGGAAGATATCATGTCTGATCTTACAACACTTCTCAACAGTATTGATAAGTCTGGTCGGGGCGTCTGCGTACAAGCATCGACGCTTGGTTCGCTTGAAGCCTTACTTGATTTTCTTAAGGTTAGCCAGATTCCCGTGTCTGGTATTAACATCGGCCCGGTGCACAAGAAAGATATCATGCGTGCTGCGACCATGCTAGAGAAGGCGAGGGAACTTGCATGTATTCTCTGCTTTGATGTCACCGTGGACAAGGAAGCCGAGCGTCTGGCGGAGGAAATGGGCATTCGTCTCTTTAAAGGTAATATTTTGCCGATGGACCATTTCGCGAGCTAACAACCACCACATTCAGCGGATATTATCTATCATCTGTTTGATGCATTCAAGGCGTATAACGAACAGATAATGGAGGCCAAGCGAAAAGATGCTGCCCCTCAAGCGGTTTGGCCTTGCCGCCTGAAGACCATTGCGGCATTTTGTAAACGGGACCCGATCATCCTTGGCGTAGATATCCTTGATGGCTCATTACGCGTTGGAACACCTTTGGCAGTCGTTAAGACGGATCCCGTTTCAGGCAAGAAAGAGATCATCCCTCTTGGCAAAATGTACTTTTGGTGCTAGCCTACGTTTTGCATGTGCTAATCATTCTTGTCTGATAGAACTTCACTGGAGATCAACCACAAAAATCAAGAGGTACACATTTTTCAAATAGGGCACCCACGACCGGCTAACTTTTCCGTTGTCCCTTATAGATTGTTAAGAAGTCACAGGCTGGAGCTGGTGTGGCGGTCAAGATCGAGCACGCTGTTTACCAGTCTGCGAAGATGTTTGGTCGACATTTTGACGACAAGGACGAGATTCTTAGCCATATCAGTCGTCAAAGCATCGATGTACTGAAGGTGAGTCTGATGCGATCATCACGACATCTATCAACACAGAGCCTATTATTCTAGACCTCCTTTAAAGCTGACGTCTCAATGGAAGAATGGCATCTTATCAAGGCTCTAAAACCGGTACAATATGTTCTCCTTTTTCTAAATCTGAAAATACTGAATGCGATATTGCAGCGATTTGGCATCCAGTAGAACTTAGGATATAAGATAACGGCTATAATAAGCTGTAACATGTCGTGATCAGATATGGAATTATATGACATAATCAAGCTGAAAATTTCTCAGACGCTTTCTCAACCAACCATGTCCGTTGAGGCTGAAACCAAGAATGATGTCGAGAGCATTCCTTCTATCGACCAAGACGAGCTGCAGCTGGTAATGCCTTTTGCCTACAGGCTAGGGCAACCTACGCGCTTTGAACGGTGATCATGGTAACGTGTATCTTTGGCCATTTTTGGCATACATGGCTGCGGGTATCCTCTTTGTCGTTTTTGTCTTTCCCGCTTGAGGGAATTTCAATGCGCAAAGGGGGTTGAGATTATACCGCTCGAACCTGACCAGTGTTCATACCTGCGTAGGGAAGCCTTAGTATCGCCGTTTCTTGGCCTCATTGGGGCGACCTTTTTTGTACTGACCTCCTTTTTTTTCGTCTCCATTAGCAAAAACTTGGATATAAACAGGTATTTGTTACACTTGAATTAACATGCGGTCACTCACCCCGTAATAAGCAACTCCACCGTACCTGGCATCTAATCGAGAATTTCTGCGCTAGCTTTTGTGCTCTGAATTTCATCGGAGGTGTGAGGCGCGTGATTCTTCTTGCGGTCCCGTTGCGAATCAATGGTTATTGATTGGCGATCGTTGGTTAGATCTGCTCTTTTTTTGGGCATCCTTGCCGGAGGGCCTGCTGCCATATGGTACAGAACTATCTCCAACAAGTTTGGTCTCTGAATTTACTGCCTTAGGTCTTCTTATCTCGTGACGATCGTTTTCATGATGATAACCGCTGCCGTTATGGCGGAAATTTGTTCGGCTCTGCCCCTTAGTGGCTCAATCTACATCTGGGCAGCCGAGAGTGCCGGTCCGAAGTATGCTCGCTTCTTTGGCTTCATCGTGGCGTGGTGGTCGTGCACCGCCTGGATGACTTTTACTGCTGGCAATTGTCAAGTAAGCGTTCTTACGAACCAGAGATAATAGTGCTCAGTTGTGTTGTAGACGACTGCCAACTACATTGTATCTCAGCTAGCCGTTTGGGAAGTCGAATTTCCTGGCGGAATCAGTAATGATAATGTCAAGTGGAGGGCTTTTATCTGGGCAATATCTGAGGGCATCCTGCTTCTCGCGGTTGCTATCAACTATCTCCCACCTCGGCTTTTTTCCATGGTCTTCAAGTTTTCGCTCGGATTAATGATGGTTGATTTTCTTCTCTGCGTAATCTGGCTTCCCATCGGAGTGTCGAGAACATATGGCTTTCGCACGGCAGGTGAAGTCTTCACGAAGACGTGTAAGGACGCATCATATTTCTATTAATTGGATTGCTGGCTTACTTATCTTTGCCCTAGATAATGGAACCGGTGCCCCTGCTGGTTGGAACTGGATTCTATCGTAGTATGTTCAGTTCCTTGAGGTGTTGAGGGGTGGGACTGAGTTACGTACAAAGCTTATTTACAGCCGGAACGATGATAGGTTTCGATGCATCTGGGCATATTGCTGAAGAGACGAAGAACGCACGAGTAGTTGCGGGAAAGGGTATCCTCACGAGCGCTATCGCTACTGGGATTCTCGGCTTCGTGACCGCCATTCTTTTCTTGTTTTGCATTCCTGATTTCGACGTGTTGTTTGCACTCAACGCACCTCAACCCTTTGTCCAAGTGTATGCTCTTGCCTTGGGTAAAGGAGGTAGTGCTTTCATGACGGCACTTGCAGCTCTGGGCCTGCTTATGGTGCGTTTTATATTGCTTGGCGTCAATTATGTTGTACTTAACTAGTAACGTAGAACACTAGCATCGCCATTGTTGCCGCTTCACGCCTCATATTTGCTGTCGCTCGTGATGGTGTTCTTCCCATGTCTGGATGGATTGGTCAAGTCGATGCTAATGGGCAGCCAAAACACGCGGTCACCGTTATGTATATTTTTGGCGCAGCTATTCTCTGTACAATCCTTCCCAGCCAAGTAGCATTCACATCGCTGGTTTCTGCTGGTGGAGTGCCGACTGTTGCAGCATACGGTCTGATCGCCTTACTCCGCCTGACCATGACCCGTGGCCGGTTCAAGTCATCGTACTTTTATCTTGGGAAATATGCTGTTATCTTCTACATCTGCGCTGTTCTATTCAATGGGCTCATATTTTCCGTGAGCTTGTTGCTATCTGTCATCATCACTCAAGTCTCATAGTTCTTCAGGTGCAAATTTCACCGTTCTTTTTCCCGGTTACTGCAGAAACCTTCAATTTTGTACGCTCCAGGAAGTTCTCATGTCCAATGTATTGGCTAATGTATTTCCCTTAGGCTTCGGTCATATTTGGCAGCGTTACGATTTTTGGCATCCTCAGTTGGTGGTTCACACCAGAAGATAGATGGCTCCGCCGTGATCTTGTTCTAAAGGGTTACGAAAACAGTGATCAGCCCGTTTCCGAACACGATAGGGCAGAAGTACCCACTGTCGGGACTATTCCACCTTCTCTTCAACCAAACCGATCTATCTGGGGCACACCTAGGAATGGTGTCCTGCAACCTCAGCACGCATCTACGTTATCTGGCGCATATGGTCATACCCCGCTTCCCCCACAGAAACAATATGAGCCTCTAACTACAGAGTTAGCAACGCGGAAAGCTAAAGAGGGCTATAAAGTGCTTAAAAAGTTTACCAAGACCGCACTCAAGGGCGCCGTCGCCGTCACCACTGGAATTCCCCCTCAAGCTTTTGCCAATGCAACCACAGCATTGGTGAACAGTGATATAGCTAATGCGCTTGCAAGCAGCTTCACAAATCAGGATTCAGGGGTGGCACAGGAGGACCTGCAGGCCGTGCTTCAAGGAAATCCCGACGCAAATTACGATGCAGTCATTGCGGCGCTGATGGCGCAACAACAACAGCAACAAGAACAGATGCAGCAGCAACTACAGTTACTGCAACAGCAGGGTGTGGCCGCTCCTGCCCCTACACCACCAAGCGTAGACTACCAGGCTTTAATCGCCGAGTTACAACGGATTCAAAATCTTGCGAATCAGCGTGCGGCTTTAGCTCAGACAGCAAATATGCAGCTGATGGCCCAAGCTCAAGCTCAACAGAATGCTGTGAACGCAGCCAGTCTACCCCAATCGCAACCCGGCTTTACTGCTATGCAGCTCCAACAGAACATGGCAGGTACACCGTTGGGCGCCTACAACATGCAAAATCTACAGCCCGGTGTCACTGGCTCGCCGCTGCAACAAAATCAGAGAGGTATTCAGTTGCAGCAGCAGATGACGGGAACTTTAGCTGGGGCGAACTTAGCACAACAGCAACAGCTCCAGGCACAGCAAGCATATCAGCAAGGTTTACAGGGTGGGCAACCAGTCTTACTCCCGCAACACCGACAGTCGGTACATAGTTCTATGATGCCAGGCTATAGACCACAAGGACCAACGTCAAATTCCGTGCCACAGCCATCTCAGTTTTCACCTATCCCTGCACAGCTGCAGCCAAATCGACCTCCGTCCATGCAGTTTGCTCCGCATCCAATGCCACAATCCCAGACACATGCGGCTTCATCGTCCTCTTCGCCATCGGTATATGCCCATTCTCACAGCCCATCCATTGCCAGCCGGCCATCTCGCCCTCAGTCACAGGCTCAAATGCAACCACTGAATCAGATGCCGACATCATCGTCTCCATCGTATGCTCAGAGCACATCTACTTCGAACTTACCTCCTTCACGCCCCCAGTCGCAAGCCCAGTCACAGCCACTCAACTCAATGCCCAACCCACATGTTCCAACACCACCTCCGTCCCCCCCAAAAGTTAACGAGCCGTATCCCACTTGGACCCAGGCACAGGGCACAACTGTAACCCAGGCATCGACCGTGATGAAGCCTCCGGCATATACTCAAACACCTCCTGTGCCACCCGAGCAAGCGTATCCTACCCCACCTGGGCCGACCTCGCCCCCGCAGAAGCCTTCTCAACCAGCTCAAGGAACTTCGCCACCCCCACTTACGTTACACCAGCCCCAACCCGTGCAGCCGTTTGAGCCCCCGCAGGTGCCACCAACACCACCTCAACAGCAACCACAAGTGCCTGCAAAACCAGAGAAACCTTCTCAAGGACCTCAAGTCCAACAGCCGCTGCCGCAACCTGCTCAGCAACCTACACAGCAACCGGTCTCGCAACCCCCACCACTCCAGTCTCCGTATGAAGCGTGGCAGCAGCAGGAGGCGCAAGCACAAGTACAAGCAGAGGCTGAAGCGAAGGCACGGCAAGACGCCGCCGCCGTCTATGGGCAGGCGCAATCGGAAGCGCGGATGCAAGCACACCGTGATGCTATCGCTGCTTATCAACAGCAAGTTGCTCAGCAACAACAAGCTGTACAAGATGCACTCACCGCTGCTCAGCAACAGGCCCAGCAACAGCAGCAGCAACAGGAACTGCAGGATATATACCAGCAGGCGTTCCAGCAGCAGCAGGATGCATTGAACGCCGCCGGTGGTGATGGTCAAGAAGAGCAAGGGTCGTCGTTGCAGAATCTAATTCAGGCAGCGTACGGGCAGCAGGCACCAGCCGACCCCACGCAGAACGTGCAATATCAGAGTCTACTCCAAACAGCGTATGCTCAGCAGCAGCAAACGACTGACGTGCAGGCCATGTTACAGGCCGCCGCATTGCAGCAGCAGCAGCAATCAACCGACATGCAGGCTATGTTACAGGCCTCCGCGTTGCAGCAGCAGCAGCAGCAATCGACCGACATGCAGGCTATGTTACAGGCCTCCGCGTTACAACAACAACAAGCTCAGTTCAATATGTTGCTTCAACAGCAACAGCAGTTACAGTTACTACAGGCGCAACAGGCGCAACAACAACAGGCGCAGCAACCTTCCGTCTTGGAGACACTGCTCGGGGCAACGCTGAACCAACAACAGCCCCAGGATCAACAACCTGCCGATGCTGGTGGAGGGTTCAACTTGATGGGTGCATTAACTTCCGGGTTCGAGAGCATGTCGACGTCGGACGAGTCTCAGCAGAACTCGGAGAACTGGTAGTTTTTTTTTGGCGCCAATCGTAATTCTGTTGTACATACAGTGTATTGTAGATCTAGAATGAATTTTTATTGGGTTTTTGGATTTTCTTTTGGTGATAGATGCCAATATCAGGTGCAAGACTATTAGAACTCGGCTTCCTGAAGGTTGGGAGATCTCGTGCCTATATGTGGTCACCAAGATTCTTAGAGTAAGCGAGACGTGCCCATTGTGTGATTAGAATATCTACAGGTACCGAGAACTATGTATATTCTTTCTGAATGAATTTAGCAATTGTTTGAAGCTGAATGTTCGAGGTGCCTTCATAGATTGCGCCCTATAGTATCGGACATCTCAAGACCCTGTTTCCGCACTAGAGCAACGCAAGTAGGACTTACGATTTTTGAGTCCCTCCAAAACTTCTCAATTCCCGTCTCTCTGGTAAAGCCTACACCACCACACCACTCGATTGCTTGTCCACTTACGCTTTGAGCTACCTGGCTGGCCCAATACTTTGCCATTGCAGCTTCTTTTGTAAACGATTTTCCCTCTTCCTTGCGACGTGCAGCATTATAGGTTAATAGGCGCGCAGCCTCCAGGTCAATAGCTGCTTTTGAGATCTGGAACGCCATGCCTTGAAATGTGCCTATAGGCTTCCCAAATTGTTGACGTTGGTATGTGTAGGGTACTGCCTTGTCAAATGCGCCTTGGGCGAGTCCAAGCATCTGTGCAGCAATGCCGATACGACCTGTACATAGGCGGTTTACTAGGGTATAATACAGGTGCAGAAAGGAGCATACCCTCGTTAAGAATCTCGATCGCTACCTATATAGAACAGAGGTGAGGGAAGGACGTAGTCTAACGCTTCGATGAAATACCTTGTAGCCTTTGCCCACACCACCGATGACATTTTCCTCCGGAATCCTCAGGTTGTCGAAGTTTATTGTACATGTTGATGACGCTCTGATACCGAGTTTTTGTTCCTTCTTCATGATCTCGATTCCCATGTCTTTGGTTGCAATAAAGCAGGTAATGCCTTTGTAACCCTGGCTTGGGTCAATCTTGAATGTTGGATCATGACGTGAGGTGAATAGATCGATGCTCAAAAATAGGAGCTCACATTGGCAAAGATAAGGAATATCTCGGCTTCATATGAGTTGGTGATCCACATCTTGGAACCATTTATGACCCAATGGTCACCGTCTTTCTTTGCGCGGGTTTGTAGTGCAAAAGCATCCGAACCCGACGCAGGCTCGGAGAGGCAGAAGGAACCGAGCTAGAGAGCGGGTTAAACAGAGTAGCATATATCTCGTAAACGCCGTCCACGAACCTTTTTCTCCGCAAGCTGGGGTAACCACTTTTCTTGTTGCTCCACTGTTCCGTAGCTGCGGAGTATGGTATTGACGAGTGTGTTATGAACATCACACATGACGGATACAGAGGGGTCAATTTTGGCCAGCTCTTCGATGGCGATAATAGCTGAAGTGAAAGAGGATCCAGCGCCGCCATGATCGACGCTGGTTTCAATCCCCATCAACTAAGATATAAAGTTGGTTATTTTGCGACGCGAGTGTTGGGTTTTGTGTGCTCACTCCCTGTTCAAACAGAGCCTTAATTATAGAGGGGTCCATACTTTCGTTTTCGTCCATTTCCCTGACTTTGGGACCCACAACATCCGTTGCAAATCGTCGGACTTGGTGCAAAACTCCTTAAGCTAGACGATGTGAACCGAAATATAGGAAAATTACATGCATACAACAGCAAGTGAATCATTTCATTAGTCAATGTGTATTGGTGATGTTGAGTGAAGTATAACCAGTGCAAAATCCAGTTGGAGGAAAGGAAGAAAGCCAGCCTCATGTGCCACTCTCAGTGGTATCTAAAATATGCTGATCACGGTCCAGGGCAATCCGCATTGCCTCGACCGCAGCAAGATGGAATGGAAGCACAGGGCTGACGCCGAGCCGCCACCGTACGCTGGCGAGCACAGCGAGCTCGTGAAAATTACGTGTGATGGCATTATGAAGGAAGGCAGTGTCTTGTTTTGCTGAGGATGGAGAACGCATGATGTGCAGAATATAGATGTGTAACATTGTGACAGCTGTGAAAGAAGGGGAGGCCGGAAGACAGACGAGTGTAGCGCAGGATTGCGGAAGCATGCCGAGTGGGTGGGGGAAAGCAGGTTGTGGAGGCTTATGGTATCCTCGTTCATGGGTGGGTGACGTTGGGGACGACGGGGACGAAGGGGGCTCAGGTATGAAGGACAGATTGAGGCCAAGGTCAGTTGCATTTGGGGGATGGGATTGGGGAAAAGTGTTGTGAGAAGGTAGAGTATAAATTGTGTTGGAGATGTCAGTGAAGATGTTTTGAGGGTGGTTTTTTGTACTTGAGGAGGGGCGGGTAGGGTTGTATGTTTTACCTGGAGAAGTTTTAGGCTGGGTTCGTGATGAGCAAAAGGTCCACGGGGTTTCAAAGTCCACCGAAAGAACGCTAATACTAGAAGCATGTACGCTGCCGTGATTCATTTCGATCCAGCTCGTCCAAGCTGAGAAAAGCAACAACATAGTTTAATAACGGAAATAAGGCAGCGAACGAAACATACCATCCAGTTCGCTTTCCCGCATCACCCCAAGCCTTGAAAAAACTACCCTCCACTCTACATTTGCTCTCTTTGCAAATTGGACTCCAAAATTCCAGACCTTTTTCACTAGGTACACGTCTTCCGATTCCTCTTCTGAATCACCAGAACCAGGCGTCTGTGTGAGCCACACTGCCAAGTCATGCGACTCGCCACGCTGGTCTATGCAAGCCGCTAGAATCCACTTTCCGCACTGGCTCACCTGGTATCCCACATGAAGAAATGTATGGCGGTCTATCACGTCTAGCGACGCATGTGCTGCACCCACAAAAGACACTTTGGCGTACATTGGTCGGGCAAGCGTCAATACAGGCTCCTGGAAGTACTTGCGTACACGTTCGCCGTGCTCGTAGAATGGCCGCGACATCACACGATCTACGGGTAGGAGGATACGATTATACACCGAGATACAAAGGAGCTCGAGATCGGTAAGGCTAGCAGCAGGGTTGTTCAGGTTGCCGTTAATGAGCTGTTCTGGAACGAATTGGAAGTGAATCTGGGCTTCTGAGTAAGTCTTGATGGCTTTTTTGACGGCGGAGAAGACTTGGCGGAGGATGGGGGACGCGAGAGTCATTGTGGGCATTGGGGTCACGATGAAAAAGACGAGGCTTGATTCGGAGGCTGGAAGACTAGCAATAAGTGTAGCTGTCAGATTAAAGTAATGTCAGATGGCCGCTCTCTTTGAAAATCAAAGTTACATGCCTAAAGACTTGCGGAATGTGGAGTCGAATCTCAGGGGACAGATTCCATCTTTAGGACACGAAGAGCTCTTCCCAGGAACCAGGAGCCCAAGGTGTTTGCTCTATTGTTAGTGTAAGCTTCCCTATCATTCATTGTATAGTGTTTCGCACCTCATAGGTTGCAGTTACCGTCGATAGCCATACTTCTACCTGTTGCTGCCGCTGTTCCCCCTCATCTTCAAAAAGAACAAATGGAGTCCCGTTCTTTCTACCTCCCCGGGGTCCCAAGCCGAGCTTTTCCCAGAATCGAAGCGCAGTTGGTAATATCTGGATTATAGTGTCTCCTTTTCCGATGGACAACTTCGGCGCTTCCATGACCTTTAATGATTTCTTAGAGGAGCCGTGAGGATCTGTTTTAGTCGGCGTTGTTTCGTGCGATGGTGCGGGTAGGCCGAAGAGCGTCGCAAGGTCTAAGGGGCTCTCCAACCACGACACGGCTTTCAGGAGTTGTATAATGAAATGTATATCAGCCAACCACACCTCCATGGGCTGCTTGGATCCCGCCAGGATGCTCGCTCGCCATGCGTCCGCCCATGGGGAGTTCTCGACTACTTCAGTGGCGACCGTGAATCCTGCGGCTTCAAGTGATTTTGACTTCTCTGACGATGCACCGAGCATGGCAGCAGGGGAGACAGGCGTAGGAACGGATGCTATAAGCGACGAAGTGGTCATATTCGTCGGCGCGACTGCTGCCCCTGGTGGGCGCAAAGATGTGCTAAGCAGTAGGAGTTCAGAGTGATGGAACTGTGCATGAAGAAGAGTCGGCCCAAGAGGGAGATAACCTGGAAGAGGTGTTGAAGGCCTGGACAAGATAGGACTCTCATTATCCTGCGTTTCATACAAATCATAATCTGAATCTGCGTCAGATTGGTTATCGGCTTTTTCACTCCGATCACCAGCTGTTGGGAGATCAATAGCCTCCAATAAGGTGTTCTTCTCCCAATCTTCGTGTTCAAGGACCCATGAGGGGGAGGATATAGGCGTAGGATGAATCAATGAATTATTCTTCCCTCGCCCTGTTTGTTCGAAGTTGATCTTACGCTTCACTCCGATCAACTTGCGCACAACGCCAACTCTCGGGTCCGTCGCAGCCAGGTACTTTGACCGCCAGCCGGAAATGTTCGTCCCAGCAGGCGAGTGAGGTGATGTTCCATGTTGCTGCCACTTTACATCGAGCGGTTGCGCACGGCCTTCTTCCGCAAGCGGACTAGATAACGAAAACTTGCCAACTGCATATTTTCCGTCAAGGTTACGATGGTACGCGGCGAAGGGAATGGGGTCAAATAAGCTAGAAGCTGTAGTGTGGCGTTGTATAACGGGCTCAGACTCCAAGTATACAGTGGGTGTGGGGGGTACTGAATTACTCGGGGGAGTCGGGCCTGGAGATGGCGGGAGGAGATCGGGAAGAACAGCCCCTGGGTCAGTCTCCGTCATGAAACGCGGTGTGAAACCTTCGCCTAGCGTGCCGGGAACCCATGGCGATGAAGGTATAGCATGAGCGGATGCTGGCTGAGAAGGGGTGGGGAGATGGACGTCCCCCGAGAAGACGGAAGGCTCAAGACGCGGGGGTGTTTGCACTACCGCTAGACTCGAGGCTCCCTCACTAGAGTTGATATGTGTGGATGCCGCAGAAGGGTGAGACAAAGGTGTGGATGGTAGTAACTCACGAGAGGGTGCAGGAGCATCGAAGAAGCTGTAGTCGTCATCTGTAAACGCAGTATCATCGAAGTCCATCCCAGCGCTTGCGCTACCGGTATACGTTCCACCCCGACTGCTAGAGCCCATGCCAAACCCCATCTCCATACCCATACCCATGTCAAAGTCCATATCCATATCGACGTTCATGTCAAGATATGGCTGCGATTGCATGGCCCAGACTGCATCACCTGAGCCAAATGGGTCGAAAGTAGTTTGGGTGGGTTGCGCAGGCTCAGAAACTTGATCTGGGACGGTGGTAGGTAGCGCAGGAGCAGCCGTAGCCATAGAGGATGTGGCTATTGCAGCTATCGTGGAGGGTTCAGGAGGTGCGATGTCTATCTCAATCGACGGCGAATGACCACCTTGCGAGAGGGTGACTGGAGCATTAGTTTGTGGTGGTGAGGGATAGAAATTCTGCGTTTGTGTTAAGTGCTGTGTTTGTTGCTGGCTGGCACTGACGACAGGCTGAGAAGATGCCACAGGTAGTGTTGTAGGAAGGGGAGTAGGAGTATCAGCTGTGACAGTGGTTGACGGAGTAGGTGCCGCGGGCGTAGGGGCAGCAGTTCGAGCTAGTTTGGGTGAGTTTAAAGCCCCATTCTCGCGCTCACGTTTTAAGCGTTCGCGTTCACGCTCGCGCTCACGAGCTACAGCGTCTACATAACCGGCGACTTCAGAAGCTATTTGTCGCATATCCTTAGATTTAGATAATGTGAGGGCTCGCAACGCGCGGATGGAATCAGAGGACGGGGAGCTGGGAAAGACAGGAAGATTACTTGGTAAACGACCTGTGGATGCGAAGGAGAATGGAGGCGGAGAGCCAGAGTTCGCTGAGAAATGAGAATCTGTTACCGTGTTCCCGCCATGTTGTTCGGAGGACACACGAGCCACAGTAGATACGTGAGGTGATGATTGTAGAGGAGCCGGGAGTTCAGGGACGTAGTCAAGAGGTAGACGTGATGATACTCCTGAAGTGCCAGACGGTGAGAATGCGAGACAGAGAGCGGTAGGATATATGAGGATAATCCCTTTATCCTCTCCATGTTTATTCTCCACATTTATCCAGGCAATTATGAATTCTGGCTTAGCAGTGGAGCCGTTACGCACAAAACCTGTAGATGATAGAGAGCTCGAAGATTCCCAACCGCTGACCCCGAGACCCTGAAGAGATTCCTGGAACTGTTTTTGCAAGGCTGACGTAGGCCCTGAGTATTGTGTGAGGAAAAACGCAGGTGTCCCATGAGGTACCAGCATTATCGGCGCCCCAGCCGGAAGGGGGAGGAGGTATGTTAAGGGGAGAAGATTGGTCGGGAGGAGGAGAGGATGAACTATTAGGCTCTGCTCCGAATTTTGGGGGTAATTCGATAAGTGCACCTGAAGATGACAATATAAAAGAGGTCTAGTAATCAAGGCTTTGTCAAAAACTGTTCTAAACTAGAAAAACGACGGGCACTTGCCTTGATAAGGTAAGATATTCCCAACTGGAGCTCCATTCGCTTGTAGAAGGATTCAAACCAAGTAGGAACCCTCCTTTAAGTCTTCTCACCGACCGTAGAGTCCGATTTGGTGAGGTCTGTAAGGACGCTTGCGCAATGTCGTTAAGTAGCCTAATGCGTACAGCTTCCAGAAAGTGACTATAAACGAGTCGAAGCGGCTTCCTAGGTAAAAGTAGACTGGAAGAACTCGGGGTATTCGTGGATGGCTGATCCAAGCACGCAGAGCATGGTTTGAGCGAGTTTGAACAAACAGGCGAACATGGATATAGACCCTTTAGAGCGAAAGATGAATTTTCGTCGGCTGGTAAGAAGCCTCGTCAGTTTACGAATCGCTTAACGGTATGGATTCTTGCGAAGAAAGGAGTTGGCATCAAGAATCATAGAACTCACCCAATAAACCATCGAACGACAATTCAGACAGCGTCACTGCAGCGTCTGCAGTGCGTTCTTGAGCAGATATAAGGAATACATACATGAAAGGACTTGATTCAATGTATACACTTGATAAGATGGATTCCAAGAGCTTTGCAGAGGAGGTCTTGGTTAAGATACTTCTTCGCGCAAGCTCCAGGTATTGGTGTGGTTTCTGAGATGAGGAAAGGTTTGGGACAAATCGTCTATAAGATACACAAGGGTTTGGAGGTAGCAACATCCTGGAGGACAGGACCTGGTCCGCCAGAGATATCTTTGGATGAGCCATCGCTGGAGGGGCCATAAACGAGCTAAATTCGGTATTTTATAACATGAGAAATAGCTTGGAGAGCAGAGTAATAGATTTCAGAGGAGGCGGCGAAGTCGGCTACAGTAGCGCTGGCCTTTCAGAGCCTCTGCTGTTTGTTTCGTCGGCTTTTACCGACAACACGCGCGAGAATTTCTCAAACGTTTTTTTCCTCTTCTTCTTAGCTCGCTGTTGTTCTCAACATGCAATCATCAAGACCGGCGTCGACAACGACAAGACAACCTATATCTCCTCTACCCCGCCAAGTCAACACACAGACGAAAGTGCTTGACTCGACACATGGCAGAGTTCTTTGTATAGCTGACATTCGCGGTCGCCTTTCCGCGTTAAACGACATGGCGAGGGAGGCAAATGCAGTGGGTATTCTCCACACAGGCGACTTTGGTTTCTTTGGTACGCGGAGACTTTGCAATCAAGCATAGCGGCTGATATATAGACATACCATTCCAGAGGCAAATAGTCTAGACAGAATAAACGACCGAACCCTGCGTCACCTGGCGATGTATTCACCTCTCATACCAACGGCACAGCGCACACATCTCCTCGCAAAAGAAAACACGCCGCAAGAAGTTAGGTCGACCATCGATATTTCTCATCTCTCAGAGTTCCCACTACTCCTTTCTGGGCAAGTCAAACTCCAAATCCCGGTGTACACAGTATGGGGTGCATGTGAGGATGTTTTTGTTCTAGAAAAGTTCCGTCAAGGGACATACAACATTGAAAATTTACACGTCCTTGACGAGGCTACGACAAGGTGCATCGACATGGGTGGAATCAAATTGCGCCTTTTCGGACTGGGAGGGGCCCTTGTACTCCACAAGTTGTTTGACAATGGTGAAGGTCACGCCACTATTGCAGGCGGTCAGGGTACTATGTGGACCACCGCGCTTCAAATAGGTGAACTCGTGGACACCGCTCAACGGGTCTTTGATCCCACTGAGACGCGCCTCCTCATTACACATGCTAGCCCCGGTCGCGAAGGCATTATATCGCAACTAGCGCTCGTCCTACAAGCAGATCTTACAATTTCAGCCGGCCTGCACTTTCGCTATGCCACGTCATATAACGAGTTCAGTGTCCAGGGAGACTTTGAGGGCTTCCGTCATAAATTAGTTTTGGGTAAAGAAGGATTTGACAAGATTTGGGAGACGGTAAGACCCCAAGTGGAAGCTGTCATTGATGACAACCAGAGAGTGTTACTTGACAAGGCGTTGAGTGTCATTGAAAGGTTGCCACCCGCTCAACCATCCAGTGGGCCGGGTGCGGCAGCCACGGGTGAAGAACCTGCTTGGAAAAACTGCTGGAACTGGAACTTATGCGATGCAGCGTATGGGAATCTAACCCTAGACATCAAGGAGGGTAGAATTAGTGCCGATCTCAAGAGCCAAGGTACGCTTGACGGCACTAAAGCACGCTGACTGCACTTACATGTCATTATCAGGGTTTAACTTCGCCTACCGACGCAGTCCCGCTACCGCCCCAACACCAAGCTCGAATTCTGCTGTCCTCCCAAACACTAGTTTGCCGCCGACAAAACGTACAACACCTGTGCCACAAGCAGAACGCCCGTCGTCTTCGAACCCCTCGCATGTTAAGGCAGGTTCTACCACTTCCCAGCCCCTTTCTCCAGCGCCTGCCGCGTCATCTGGCAAGAATAGTCCCATACCTAAGGTCAACGGTGCCAACTCAGCCGATAAGTTTGAGCGGGAAAGGGCGAAGAAGAAGGAAAAGAAGGAGCGTAAGGATAGAGAGCGTGCCGAGCGTGACAAGACAGACAAGGAGAAAGAAAAGGCCAACGACGCCAGCACCCCGAAAAGTTCTTCAACCCCCAATTTGTCGGAACCCACGGCTACTCCCGCACCCGCCGACTCCTCAGCGTTTAACGCGACAGATGCAGCTGGGCCCAAATCGCCTATGACAGATGGAGGCAGTACAGGTGTGCGTACTCCTAGGTCCACAAAACCTCAAAGGCATCCATGGACAATATTCATGCGCATGCCTAGCCACTTGACGGTCGGTGACGCTGACGTAAAGGAATTTTTTGGGGAGACAAAGGATAAGGTTCGGTCGTATTCCTTGAATATCTACTCCTCAAAGCCGAACTGAACCATTCCCCAGATCATGAAAATCAATTGGCCTATGCACCACCCTGGACGTGCCAAAATTGCCTATGTCGAGTTTGAGGACGAGGCGGCTATGAAAGCGGGTCTAGAAAAGCATGCCGAGGTGAACTTGGCTGCAGACTTTTTCTTACCGCAGCTATCTCATAGTTTATTCTACAGAAACTCAAGGACACAGTTATTGAAGTAAAACAAGCAATGGACCGTGAAAGCCGTGGCGAACCTCCCTTCCGAGGTGGTCCAGGAAGAGGCCGTGGTCGTGGTGGTGGGTATGCAGCGAGAGGTTTTGCAGCAGCCGGGCTGACCCGAGGTGGTGGACATCGTGGAAGTGGCGACGCCGGCGAGAACTCTCGGCCTGCTGTAGGCTCTGGCAATGGCGGTGGTGAGGCTTCAGCCCAAAACTAAGAGCAATAGACTACTTCGTCAACCCGCGGCGTTGGTCGCCTCTAAAACTACCATTCTCCCTTTTCTTCTCAGTCCTACGCTTTCTTTTCAATTATTCTCCCCTTGTGATTTTTCGTGCACACCAGAAACGTGATCACCCTTTCTTTCAACCCGGATACCACCATTACCTTCTGCTTCTTTGCGGTCTTCCTATTGATATATCTTTGGTTTCCTCGTACCCGTCGCTTGCAAAATAAGGTGCCGCGCCATTTTGATCTGGTTCCATCTACTTGTTTACAATGGGTTCTTTACATATACTTTGCATGCATAAAACTTCTACCTATCATATGCTCCGTCTTCCTAGGTTTTATGGATATGGACCCTAGTAGTCGACTATTATCATAAATTTCTTCTGCGAACCCCCAATGTCTTAAGTCCAAGCGACATAGAAAGTTACCGTCCTTGTAGCACCACCGTTTCAGCAGATTCGTATATCCGCGACACGTTTGAGAGTTACTATATTATAGCAAGCATGCCCTTGCTG
>JABCKM010009938.1:34398-54626 GCA_018221805.1 Rugosomyces carneus
ACTGGCCGATAGTAGGTTAACTTTCTGTCTATGTGTGACAACAATTAACTGGAAAGGTCAACGTTAGGAAAAGGTGCTGGTACTCGAAGAACTACGGTGTTTACTCCTCGTGATGTACTGAGCTGGTAAAACTTGAAAACGGGCCCTACCCAAGACTCTAAATGCCTTGGCTTTGTACCCGAGCACAAGGTATGCCATCTTCCTGCGCCAGAAGTTGTTGTTGACAGAGCTTCTCGCACCACAGAGTATAGCCTAGATTCCCGTTCAAGCCTCCTTGGCTTCTGCTCTAAATCACATATAAAGCCCCCCGCGTCAGTGACGACTGATTCCAGCAGCTGTTTCAGTCCTCTTGGCAGCGATATATCCCTAGCTGTGGGGTATGCGTCTGAACGCACTTTTGTGGCTTGGATAAGTTACGCACTGTGGATACTCAGCCTCTTGGTATAGAATCTATACAGTAATTCTTACTCAAACTTACTGTGCGGGTTGACCATAATTTTAACTTCGACAGGGACGAACGACGTTCCTGATCTTCATTGCGTCTCCTTAATCTTTCTGGTCTGGCAAGATTGCCGAGGGCTTTCAGGATCATTGGGAGACATGTTCGATCATGTTAGAGAAGTAAACCATAGCGAATTCAGATGGGTGGACAAGTTTCAGGGTTGCGTCAAGCTTTACTCCTCGGATTACCACGAGTAGACACCTGAGCAATGACATGCCTCAGGGAACAAATCTCGAACCGCACAACCCGGGCTCTTAGCATGCACGAACCCGGGATTAGCTTCGTATCCAAACACCCTGATTTGGATCTTTGAGTATCAACCTGGGATTTTACCATATTTTGTCAGGTCGATCACTACATTTCCGCATGGCGGTGACTGCCTGAACAAGGTCGCCTCGGATGGCGATGACGCCAATTGCAGGATTGCTCCTCGGTATGCGTCGTGTTAGGATGGCCCAGGAATCGGTTCTAACGGACGTAAGTGTTGCGGTCTACCGTTGATGGTAGAAACGCCGGAGTGAACATGACGAAGACCATCTTAATGCCTAGAAAAATTGTTTCGTTGAACTTTTAGTAGTGCGCCTGAGCGATAGATATATTTGAATCGAAACTGAAGATGAATCAAGGGCGATGAGGCTGGGAAAGTGACCTTGGTGCTGTCACTAGACATATCATTGCCAACATCTAGCATTGTGTTGATGTCGTGACGAAGGAATGACGTCCGGATCAGATGGATGTCAGATGAACATATTTAAGACCCGCTTCTAGAGGAATTTGAACATACAGCAGCTTAGAGCACAGTGATGGGCGAAGTGAAGGTCATCTGTCAGATGTACATCATCTTCTGAAAACGCGTGATATTTCCGGGGGAAACTGACCTACTACCATATGGAGGGGTTCTAGAGCCTCGGATGTCTATGCTCACGAAGAGGGCCTAGGCAGAGCACTAAATCAGGGTCGCATAGGCTACCAAGTTTTGTTCTGCCAAGTAACTTCGCATGCCATGCGGGGCCATGTAACGTACAGTCTAAACAGTAATAATTGTAAAGACGAGTAAGGTCTAGAGTGCGTCTTCAAACAACAATTTCCTCGGTTTACTGATGGTGGGTGCAACCGAGTACAAAGCTGGCCTATAATTAAACATGTTCCTATCAAAAATATTACAAGTCGAAGGATGACAGGACATACATCGATGTTCCACAGTTAGCCGCGGGGTTACCCATGATAATACTTTCAGACACGCCCGCGATGCTGTCATTCTTTCCAAATGCGGATGCATCAAATAAATGGTCTGTTGTCTTCTCAAAGGATGCCAACATGAGGACACTATCTTTCATTTTGGCCACTCCGAAACGTGTTATCCCAAGAACTTCACCCTGGAAAAAGTTGTCCGAGGAGTAAAGGCAAGCGGCAGGAGATTCACTTACCTTGTAGGTCATCACATCGCCGAGCAACATGACATGCCGCGGGTCAATGTTCATGTCGTGTGACTTCATTGTGTATTGAATTTCATTGATTATGGTCTTCCGGGCGGCTTCAATACCAAGCACTTGGGCAACCTCGATGACATGATTGGACGATGTTTGTTCACCGACAACACCTGTTCGGATGGAGTGCTTAGCTGTTTAAAACATGGAGGGCGTCAAGGCACCAACGTACCCTCAGCAATCATGCATTTTTGCAGACCATATCCTTCTACAAGGAGTTCTTTGTCCCCTTTTTTGCCCCTCGAATCGGTCTTTTCCTTGATGTTGATGACGGCCCGTTGGATTGAGGGAACACCCTGTGGAGATATAGCAATTCATGATGAATTACCAGGAGTGTAACCTTACTTTAACAACGACATCGGGAAGACCACGCTTTAGTTCCCGCAGTCGATAGAATTTATCTTCGGTGTCAACATATATCCTTAGGCGATTTTTTCGAGGAATGATGGTGATTGACTGAAGTTCCATTTCATAAGTGGCAGAGAACAAATTGGCACTCGGCCGCACCTCTTGCTTAATTTTCAACTTTTTAGCAGCTACTATTGCCCATTTTATATCATCAAGGGTGAGTTCAAGCTGGAATAATATATCAGGTGCAGGGCGGTGTTTCACGGCATAGTTTGACCTACCTGCAACTTTTGAATGGCATCTATGTCAACAATTATGCCGATGTAAGTATAATGGGGTGCCCAAGCTTCTTCCAATATACTAGCGACCTATCACAGGTTCAGTGGTTCCATGATAATTCCAAGAGATCTAGGATAACATACATCGCCCAACAAGGTCTTTTCAAGCCGGCCCTTTACAATACGTGCCGACGCTTCATTGTCACTTGTCACAAGCTTACAGCTAATGATGGGTGTGCTGATAACTTTTGCAGCGTTAATTATTTCCTTGATGCGGGGTACGCCGAGTGTGACATTCATCGACGCGACGCCAGCAAAATGGAAGGTTTTAAGTGTCATCTGTGTGCCGGGTTCACCAATCGACTGTGCGCCGATCGCACCAACAGTAGAACCTTAAATCATGGCTACTGGTGAGAAAATACACCTAGATAGTAGAGAGAGCTCAAACCTGGCTCTATCCGGGCCTTGACGTATTTTGTCCAACAAATGCTTAAAAACTTTTTCAGCTGGTCTTCTGTGACTTTACAGCTGGTATCCACAAGAGCTCTTTCCGCCTCTATAGAAATGAACCCAAGTTAAGAATGAAACTACATAGCGGGAAGCACGTACTTGAGGCACCCATCGAAAGATCTGTCTCTTCATCCCACTCCGCCTCGCGTTCCAACGCCTCGAACATGCCTTGATTTTTGCGTGCACTGGCCAACCGATGTGCCACTGAAGCCATGATAAAGCCTCTGACTGTTGCCATATATGCAGCCGGACATTCGTTGACAAATCTAGGTGCTGACATCTCGCGATCCGTGATTTCAAGGATCTCGAATGGTAGAAGACTTCGTCCAGTGCGGGACGCTAATGCCTATAATGTAGAAATGAGCGGGGCTCAGGAATATAATGCAATTAGAAACTTGTACACAAGCGTGATTCCATGTACGATCGAAGTCCAGTGGATGGGGGTCGCCCTCGAGGCATGCGGGGTCTAGTCCATCATCACCATACAGGAACTGCACAATTCCGCCCGTTGAATTCCGCACGGATAAATCGTACTGAGTAGTTAAATCTTCCAGGGCTTTCATCAGTCGTCGTTGCATATAACCAGTCTCAGCCGTTTTGACAGCCGTGTCAACCAGTCCTTCACGGCCGGAGATAGCATGGAACAAGAATTCTGTAGCTCGCAAGCCGGAGTAAAAACTGTTTCGTACGAAACCTTTTGACGGCGGCTCTTTCGACTTTTTTGGGAAATGTGGAAGTGATCGATCTTGAAAGCCATCGGGCACACGATGACCCGCTATGATTTGCTGGCCTACGCATGCAACCATTTGGGAGACGTTGATGACCGAACCTTAGAGTAGGATGTGAGCGCAAGTACTATAAGTTAAGTTTCGTGTTGAGGACCTTTGGAGCCACATGTCGCCATGATCAATGGCGCATTTTGACGGCTGAGTTCCTTCATGCAAATTTGTCCTACCTCTTCTCGAACTTTTGAGAGAACAGAAGAAATAAGGGCCTCGAGTGTTTGTTCTTGGTTACACCCAGCTTTATTTTCCAGCTTTCCTTTCTTGGCTCGCTCAATGAGGTCTTGACAATCCGCGTAAGCCTTTTCTACAAGGACGTCCTTCTGCCGATTCAACTCTGGTCCAGGTATCACGTCATTGATGCCTAAAGAAAAGCCGTAATTGGCTATAATAACTTGTTAATAAGGATAAGGGAGAAAGTCACCCAACTCACCAAGGTAGCGCGCGCAAAGTTTGGCTAAGCGATTCATCGCTGCTGCCGCCTCGCTAGGTCCATAGTCACGCATAATTACGCCAAAAATCGACTTCTTCTTTCCGCTTCCGACAGTAGCCTTATCCATGACCCCACACATTATTTCACTATTGATGATGACCAACCACCCATCGTTCGGGGAGAGGTCTGGTTGTGGCTTCATCGCGTAATTTGTAGCTTTTGCTTCTTCCCACTTGTGGCATTTGGTTTCCACGTTGACAAAAATTTTAGACTTCCTATTTGGTCGCATAAGCACATTAAAGACTTGTTTCCCGGTCCATAAACGCTGTGGCTTCAAAATTGTTGGAGGTGGAATATCGATTTGCATGTTAGCATCTCCCAGGTAACAACAAATTTGCATGAATTGCCTCCGGTCGAAGAAGCGGTCTTTGCGTGAGAGAAGAAATGAAGCAGTGATAAAATCTTGGATTGCGGCAATGACGGGCTCGCCATTTCTGGGTGTTACAAGATTGTTCTTAACACTCATCAGCTCCAACGCCTCAGTACGAGCTTCTTCGGTCTGTGGGACGTCTATAGAAGGGGTTAGTTAAACATCAGATCAAAGTTAGAAATATGATTACTGACGTAGATTCATTTCGTCCCCATCGAAGTCAGCGTTGTAAGGCCCACAAACGCATTCGTTTAGCCTAAAAGATCGCCACGGTCGAATTTTCGCCTGCGTGCGATATTCATGTTATCAAAAGCTCAAAAGTAAAGTAGTGAGAACGTACGCGATGGCACATAATCGAAAGCTTCAAATTATGATTTAGTTTTGATATAGTTGGTCGTATCGGATCCCTACCTTGTGTAAGCTAGGTTGTCGGTTGAAAAGAACTATGTCCCCGTCAACGATATGCCTCTCCACGACGTCTCCTATAGCTAGTCCATCTGCAATGGCGTTGCGATTGCCAAATTTCAAAAACTTCTTAATCTCTCCTCGGGCAACAAAATTTGCGCCTGGATGGACGTCTGTACCGTTTCTTATTGCCTGTTTCAAAATTTCCATGTTGTGTGGGGTAACACGCTCAGGATAGGTCAAGATTTTCGCAACCCGTTCCGGAACCGCAACCTCGTCGATTCGCAGATTTGGATCAGGCGAGATGACAGTGCGACCAGAGAAATCTACACGCTTTCCAGAAAGGTTTCCACGAAAACGACCTTGTTTACCCTTGAGTCGTTGAACGAAGCCTCGTATCGGCTTTGAGCCAGGCTGTAAAGGTATATTGGGAAGTTCGGAGTTGATGTATATGGCAATGGAAACTTGAAGAAAGTCCCAATGCTCCTGTACAGCATGACAACGTTAGAGAAGATCAATAAAATAGATTGTGTCAAACCATAACGTGCTGAATGCCTTTTGCAAGAGCTAACTTGAGCGTGGCATTTGCAAAGACCATCTCACTCAATTTAAAAGTGATATCGTCTTCATTAGAAGCTCCATCCTGAGCTACGGAGGGTCTTATGCAAACAGGAGGTACAGAGACATATTGCCAAATGAACTCTTCAGGCCTGCCATATGTAGGATGCATTCCGAGCAGCTCACAATCCTATAAACGCGATTACATTGTCTTGAACGTTGGGTAAAAATCCGAACGTACTTCATCAGGTATTCGTCGGAAGAGATCAAGCACTTTGAGAGGGTTTAAGTCTTCATGGACCCCTTTGTTCACATGTATAGCTAGCTCCTTTTGTGCTTCAATTGCCGATGCAAACGTTTTCTTCCATTTCGCCATCTCAACAGCCGTTTTTTTCGCATGATACTTGTCGTGGATAATCTTTAATGCACCAGCCTTTTTCACGGGGCCATTTATAGCAGAACAATGTGGACAATAGACACACTTTTTTGTCAGGGCGTACACGGCTTTTGAAAGAGTTTGGCGTTGTAAGCCCTCTAAGTTTGGCCGTCGAAAGCGTTTGAGGTATGTACGTCGATCAGGCTCCTCGAGTAAAACGCGAGCACATGTCTGAGGCAGCGTCAGAGGGAGGAAACTACAAAATATGTGCTGATAAATACTTTGCAAATTTTTTGTAGGACAGCGATCGTGTGTTTGAAGTAACCGATGTGGAATACTGGCAATATTAATTTGATATAGGCATAGTGACCGACGCAGTTGACAGAGGATTGGCCACAAGTCTCGCAGAACGTGTTCTTCTCTGTAGTTCCCTGTGAAGGGTGAGTTTTCTGTTCAATCGAGGATAGTACAGAAACCGACTAGCCGACGATCCAAAACACCATCTTTGGCCGGTAGACGGTCTGTTGCTGTATATAGATCGCGATGTGTGACCTCAAACTCTGATATCTTGACAGTATCTTGTGCGTTGAGCAAGCTAAATTGCAGCTTTTTGCTGTCGCGACGCGTCAACGACGGCGAAAAGAGAGATCAAGCAGACAAACATGATTTTTGGTGCTTGGTGCGATACCGCCTCCTTCATCTCCACCTTCGATATGCAGGATTCACAGCACAAATAATCCCTCCGTTGACTATGAGAACCGTACTGGTATCGCGATTAGTGAGTCATGTAGTCGCCTTAAGGAAGGTGTAACATGTGACATGGTCGCGTGACGACTTGCGCGTCCTCATTTCCTTGAAATTCCTTCTGTTTGTAGACTCCCGTTTCTGTATCTACCACTATGTCAAGAACGTCCTACGACAGGTTTGCCAATCTATATGTGATACGGGGAATATGTTGAATGACTGGATTTTTCAGATACCTGACTGTTTTTTCTCCAGAAGGTCGCCTCTATCAAGTAGGCGAGTTGGGCATTGAAATATAATCGATTCTTCAAGCTTACTTACTCATATCCAGAGTATGCGTTCAAAGCTATATCTGGCTCCGGGCATACAGCCATTGCCGTTAGAGGGAAAGATACATCAGTCGTGATAACACAAAAGAAAGTTCCCGTACGCAACACGATACGACTTTGGACTCTTCATCACTGCTAATCGGCTTCTTATCGATAAAGGACAAACTGCTTGACGCGAGCACGATCACTCATCTATATAACATAACTCCGACCATTGGCTGCGTCATGACGGGTCTTATTGGTAAGTCGGATATTGGCCGTGAGCTTCGCTGGTTCCACTAAAACTATGATACAGCTGATGCGCGAGCCCAGGTTACTCGCGCTCGCCAAGAGGCAGCAAATTTCAGATACAAATACGGCTACGAGATCACACCTGATGCTCTTGCTCAGCGAATGGCCAATATTAACCAAGTGTACACTCAACGCGCTGCAATGCGACCACTAGGTATTGGTACGTGCACTCCTAATACAACATGTCATGCCTGTGGTGACCAAATTTCATCATAGCGATGATTCTGATTGGTATAGATATTGAGTACGGGCCTCAATGTTTCAAGCTCGATCCAGCGGGATACTTTGTCGGCTTTCACGCAACGGCCGCTGGCCAAAAACAACAAGAAGCTATGAATCACTTAGAGAAAAAGTGGAAAAAGCTTGACTCGGGACGAGGAGCCGATGATGCTGCGAAAGCTGGCAAGCAGTTAAGCCGCGATGAAGTGATTGAGGTGATATGCTCCACCGCCGCCCCCAGATTTGACGACTGATTTGTTATAGATGGCCATCGAAACTATGTCAACTGTGCATGCGACGGACTACAAACAAGGAGAAATTGAAATTGGCATCACATCCAATAGTCCGGATGAGGATGAGAAAACAAGGGGTCTATGGCGAGTTATGGGTGAAGCTGAAATTGAAAAACATCTGTTAGCGTACGCAGAGAGAGATTAATGCTTGTATTGGAGACGCCTCAGATCGAGTGGTCTGTCATAAAGAGCTGGATCATTGTTATATTATTGGGGGCCCATCTTTCTGCAGACGAGCTGGGCTAATAAATAGCAGATGTCTATCGGTGCAATGAGGCACCGCCGCTCTAAAGGCACCTCGCATGAGCGAAAGCAACCAAACTAGTAGTTCTTTTGTGCTTACTAGGATAGCTTCAATCTCTACCTCTCCAATATTCTGTTTCCAAAGGTGCTCCGGTGCTTCCCAGAATTCCCTCGAAACTGTTCGCGACTCTGTTTCTGATGAAGGTGATGCTTTCGAAGACTGGAATTTCTTTACGAATTCAGCAAAACGATTCCTGGTTTCAGCAGGCGCCGCCGGATGTGGATGTGGTGTTGTTACATGTGCTTGATGCTTTTAAACATAAGTCAAAAAAGAAAATTATGATAGTTTAGCTGACTGTTAGGGTGTGTGCGCTTTCCGATGAATTTAATGAGCGGCTGGCGGGCTTGACCAGCTAGAGCGCGAAAAGACGGGTGCATGTCGGGCGGTAACGAGTGGAAAGGTTGTTTACGTTATTTTAGTAGCCACCTCGGTTTGAGGCGAACAAAAAAAGTTTGACAAGAGTGGGATTTGAACCCACGCCATCATACGATGATGAGAAACCCGCGAACGCAGGTAAGCTACGCTTGAGTCACACGCCTTAGACCGCTCGGCCATCTTGCCCTAAGACATTTTGTCATTATATGCCAACAGATCCCTTTCGATTATATAGTATGCTACTCTACCACCCCTCTGCCTCGCCTGACTCGTCCTCAGTCTCCAGTGGAGGCCAGAAAGTTATCTCTGGATACTCTGCACCCTCGGGGTTCTCTGGTTCACCGTTGTTAGAGGGCTGGATCCCGACTGACCGCAGCAATTTGATAGCCTCCCAAAATACGGTCTCGGCATGGATAGCTGCTGTATCAGCAACCTCGGTGACCGGTAAGGCTGGGGGGAGTGAAGGAGTGATTATACAATGTTCGAGACCAGTGTCTTGTACAAATTGTGACGTCTGATTAGGATGTTCGATATAATATAAAGTGAATAGAGGTTGAGGCAAGGGACTGGTGGACTCCAGAGGTGTGTCCAGTCTTGTTGTGAGGGCCAAAGTAGCATTTAGATATGGCTGAAGAAGCTGTTCAGCCGAGCGTCCATCCTTTTCGGCTGGGAGAGACAGATACCACGTCCCTGCACTTGCAGTTAGCGACAATACTCCATGACAATGAAGAAACGCACAGGTCCCCTGAGGGGTCGACATTGTCTTTTGACCTGTGATAAGAACCGTTGCTGCAATAGTTTCCGAACCACCCGCAACAGTACCTGGAGGAAAAACAATGATGCTGGCATCCAAAGGTGCAGTATCTAAATGACCCTCTGTCGTTGTGTCACTGTCGGACCCTGCTTCTTCTGGAGGCGAGGGTGAGGGTGGGATGATGATACCCTGGTCAACAACAGCAATACACCGAGCGACAGATGAGCTGTCATAAGGGGGTGTGTCTGGAGATGGCTTTCTAAAGGCTTTTATAGAGGCAGGTAGATGAGACGCCGAAGAGACGATGATGTGAGAGGTGAGTACATCGGGGACATCCTCTAGATAGATAAGATAACGATCTTGGGATGAAGTACGCTCCGTGGGCGCAGTAGATGAATCTTCAATCGAAAGGATTTTCCTGCCGAGGATATAAACCCCACCACTAACAGCAGCGGCGCGGCAGAAACCTTGCGCAATTTCACCCACACCACCATAGTCACCTATGAGAAAAGAGGATGCACCGTACCTGCCAGCGGATCGAAGGTATCGTTGAACACGATGTAGGGCTGGGAGAGTAAGGTCTACACCAGAGATAATTAACGCAAATGTTTGAACGAGCGAATTACTCACCAGAGAGAGAGAAACAAAATGCCAAAGCAAAAACTAAAGCTGTTTGTATATCGTCACTCAAAGAAAATGTGGTCTTAAGGAAGTCGGCAAAAGGCATCTCGTGTGCTCCTTCTAGTTCCTTCTTGTCCTCAAATTCACCAACAGCAAACATTAAAAATCGCATGAGCCGCCGTTTATTCACAAGACTGATATCTTTGTTTTTGAAAACGTCTTCCTTCGTTCCGGGGACGTTTTGAATACTTCCAGATGAGTGATAGACAGCCACACGTTCCAATAGGTGGAATCCCCCATATCTTGCCACACCAGATGATACGAGAGAGGATATAATAGGCCCGATAGACGGGATCACTGATGGAGAAAGACAAATGGAATAACGGCGAGGGTGGGGAGGTATCTCTGCCGAGCGTGAAACGGAAGTGTACTTGGAATCGCTTGAGAGTGCCACAGCGTCAGCCCACTGCGCTAGCTCGTCAAGCGCCAGACTGGCTTGACTCCCCCCGTAATAAGGGTTTTCATCAATGTGAGCAACTTTGAATCCGGCCTTAGAAAGAGCACTGGAAACCAACAAAGGCCTATTGAGAGAACGAAACTTGACAGTAACCAGAGGTTTACGCAGCAGCTATGGATTCTGTTATTCCCGTGCCGATTATAACAACGTCGAATTTTCCATCATCCATGAGATGTAGAAGATAGTAAGTAGTTGAACGACGATGAGCACCCTCCTTCTTGCAATCTGTACAATGGCCAAATCTGACAAGAAGGTAGATAAAAAGGCCAAGGACGTTGTGTCCAAAACGTCCAAAAAGGCCACGGCACCACCGGTTGCCGTGAAGCAGAAAGACAATTCTAAAAAAGCCAAAGTACATATGTCTTTTGGGCAGCTTTCCAAATAATCCAACTCTAATCAGGTCTCAAAGAAATCTAGCAACGTCATACCTCCTTCGAAAGCCGTCAAAAAGGCAGCAAGTGACAGTGACAGCGACTCGTCAGAATCGGAGAGCGGGGATGGACAGAAACCCGTTGCAATCAATGGCAAGGTATGTCGAAAGGTCTTAAAAAAAGTTATCCACCCATAATTTTTAACAAATCAAACTAGGCCAAAGATGTGAGCTCAGATGAGAGTAGTGAGTCCTCGTCAGAAGACGAAAAACCGAAATCTCTTCTCGTCAAAGCTCCAGCCAAGACTGCACCTTCCGACTCTTCTAGCTCCGATTCGAGCGATGATGAACCTGCTCCCAAAAAGGTTGCCGATAAAAAGGTTCCTTATAAGCCTATCGTCAAAGCAGCCAAATTGTCAAGCTCTGAATCCGAATCTGATTCAAGCGACGATGAGCCTGCTCCCAAAAAAACTCTCGATAAAAAAGCTGCTTCTAAACTTTCTACCAAGGCTGCCGATCCATCAAGCTCTGAATCCGATTCAGACTCAAGTGACGACGATGATCAGCCCGCTCCCAAAAAAATTACCAATAAAGATGCATCCGACTCCGATTCTGACTCTAGTGATGATGACACCCCTCCCAAAAATGCCATATCTGCCAAGGCGCCTGCCAAAAAAGATGAATCCTCAGACTCTGACTCTGGATCCGACGACAATGGTAAAAAAGCCGCTGCGGAAGATTCCTCCGAAGAGTCAGACTCAGATGAAGATAGTGATGTCGAGATGGAGGATGCGCCAGCCCCAACAGCTAAATCAGGTATTTTGTCATGTTCTCGTATACCTTTTTTATCCGACCCATTCCATTCACAGGCAAGCGCAAAGCCGAAGATGCTACTACTAACCCAGCTAAGAAAGCAAAAATTACCAACGGCGACAGCAAAGCTGCAGCTACTCCTTCCAATGAAGAATCAAAATCCATTTTTGTGGGTCAGCTGTCATGGAATGTCGACAACGACCGTCTCGCCCAAGAGTTCGCAGAGTGCGGTGAAGTCGTGTCAGCAACTGTTCAACTGGACCGAACAACGGGCAAATCGCGCGGTTTCGGCTACGTGCACTTTGCGACCTCCGAAGCTGTTGAAAAGGCACTAGCTATGAACGGCCAAGAGATTGATGGCCGTGCAGTGAAAATTGACATTAGTACCCCTCCGGACAAAAACCAAGCAAGGGAGAAACGGAGACAGACGTTCGGAGACGAGATCAGCCCCCCGAGTTCAACGTTGTTTGTGGGCAATTTGAGCTTTGGCGTCACAGAAGATGCGGTATGGACGTTCTTTAACGAGTGGGGCGTCAAGTCGGTGCGCTTGCCCACCGATCGCGAAACAGGACGACCGAAAGGGTTTGGGTATGTCGAGTTTGAAAATGTGGAAGGTGCACAGAGCGCACTTGAAGCTAGCAACGGAGCAGAGATAGAAGGTCGTGCTATCAGACTCGATTTTTCACAGCCAAGAGATAACTCAGGCGGCGGGTTTGGCGGTGGCGGACGCGGGCGTGGTGGCGATAGAGGTGGACGAGGAGGCGGACGGGGACGTGGTGGATTTGATCGTGGTGGCGGGCGTGGTGGGTTTGGTCGTGGTGGCGGGCGTGGTGGTTTCGATCGGGGTGGTGGGCGTGGCGGTCGGGGACGCGGAGCTCCTCGAGGTAACGCCCGTAGTGGGGCATTTGGTTCCTCTGAGGGCAAAAAAATCACTTTCTGAGACACGTTCCGCAATTTATGCACCCAGGTTTTTTATGATCCTTCATCTACTGTGTAGTTATATCATATGTAACCGTCACTCTTACATGGGTAACGCATCTTTAGGTTTATGATAGGCTGTAGAATATGTTCTTGTCTATTACATAGGATCGTCAAATTTCCATTCCCACTCTCGAATAGCCTGCTGCACTTGCATGAGTAACATCGAGATGATAGGATGATGATAAGCAGAGGCTCCTAGCTTCTTATTCGAATTCCTATTCAAGTTGAACGACCGGGTGCAATGTAAAGGTAGGCAGACAGGAAACTGCGCCGGCATGTGTAGGTCGTTCTGAGAGTTTGTAGAAGATACTTTCCGAGATACTGATCCTTCATCAAGTTGAATGTCTACCGGACTACGATACTGACCCAGAAGACGCGATTCCGTATCACTCCTACTGCGACTGTGATCCCTAGGCAAGGTTTGTTTAGAAGTAGACGCGTTGGAGGAAGAGAAGCTGTCGGAGTTCTGCAAAAAGCCAATATTTTCTGCCATGACCCGTCCGCTGGATGGTACATACAGCGATTGCGTGTAAATTGCATGTCTCTTTGATGACTTCTCCCACTTTGATTCAGTTTGGCGGAATGCAGCAGGCGGTACACTTTCGTGACGGTGACTGGCAGTCGAGTTTATCCGCTTCAGATGGGTGGTAGGGGTAGTATGGGTGATTTCTAGTTGAGAATCCTGCTCTTGTTTGTTATATATAGTCTCGCGATTCGAAACATAGTGGCGACGTGTAATGGAATTGGAGTTTTCTTTGAGTCTAAGGCTAGAGCTAGGCATATATTTGCTGTTCCCTTTTTTCGCGTTTTCCCCGCGAGGCTGTTCATCTTGTACCCCGCCCAGCGAGGCTTCAGTTTTGGCAGATACGGAGAGTCCAAGAGGAAGGCGAGCAGATAACGCAGACGAAGTGGGTTTTGAATGAGATTGCGCTGGCGATCTCGCACGCTCTCGTATGCTCATTTTGCGATTTTGATGTGGAGATGTACGCTTTATGTTCTCTCCAGTGATACAAAGCTTCGAAAAACTTACGCGCGCTTCGGATGTCCCAAGAGTAGATATAGCTGGTCTAGATTTTAGGTGTCTGTAGTCAATGGAAGATCGAGAGTACTTGGCGACGTCGCGCAGGGGTACGACCTGAAATTTGTGAGGATCTCTGTCACGTATAGCCACTCGAGTCTTCATTGTCATCTTCTCTGAGTTATCCGACATGGTAGGAGAGAAATTTGAGACAGAAGTATCGAGAGACGTTGGAGGCGACAGCTGTATGGAGGGAATGCTAGGCTTGTTTTGTTCGCGCCCAACCATTAGCAACGAGCCATTAGCCAGCGTCGATACTGAACTCGACGCAGTCGAGTGAGATAAAGAAGGCATAAGGGTAAACACGTGCCTACGCCACCAATTCATCCGAGTCTGCACGCCACGGCCCACGCCAAGTTCATTTTTGACTACTACTACCTAAACGATACAGTGGCCCCGATGCATGTCTTATCAAAAGAAAGGATTCGTTGACAAGCTACATTAAGCACCGTGGAGAAAATCAGACAGAACATATGTCGAGCGCCAAGCACTGCTTGACTGCTGAGTTTTACTGCCACCAAGGGAGATAGCTGTCGCTACCCAATGGCCCCCAGCATATAAAAAGTAAATTATCCACCTCCTTGTTGCATCTTGAATGCCTCACTGAAACGGAGAAATGCCATCTCGCTTCCGGAACAGGTTAACAGAAGGTGGTCAAAAATCAGTCTCAAGAATCTGACTCAAGAATCACTCAACAAGCAGATTACGCCCACTGGCGATTGCGACGGTCACAATGAGTATGGTGAGGAGAAACAAGTGGCTTGACGTAAATTTGTCGACATGTCGAGACTCGACATCAGGTAATTACCATACACGGAAGCTGATAGTGATCTGATCTGATCGTTGATTCCATCACTTGGACCGTACTTATAATAATTCCGAGCTGTCGATGAAGGCGGGTGGCCACTCCAACGACCATCATCATTATCATCAGCTTCGATAACCATGCCCGTGTTATGCTTTCCATGCTCGAATACGACACATTTTGACGAAAAACCTGTTCCTGTGAGTCACTCCGCATTTGGTTCCGCAAAATGACTTGAGGTGTTGGCTCGGTACAGAAAGCGGAGGACGTTGACACGAATACCGATGATGGCCTTCAAAAGCCAACTAATGCTGAGTACGCCAGAGAAGCCGCAAAAGAGTTCCTAGGAGTCTTGGAGGCTGTCGCACAAGAAATACCTATACCTGGCGTTGGTGCAGCTGTGAAAATCGCTACAAGCATCATCAACGCTTGTGAGGTAAAGCCCACCTATCTTTTGAGTCTAACAAACGAGTCTCATGGTTCCTCCAGGAGAGTCATGCGACGTTGCAGAAGGCAGAAGAGTTGGAGCTACGCATTAAGATGCTAGTAACGGTGGTAGTTAATGAACTGAAGGAGAAGAAGTCTAACGAGATTGAGGAAAAACTGAAGGAGGATATAGATACTCTACAAAGGTGAGCTAAGTGTCTACAAATAGCTGAGTAGGCTTATATATTTAGGTAATGTGTCAAGGGAGCTCAAGTACATCGAGAAAAAATTAGACGAAATTGCTTCGCAACATGCGTTACTACTTGTGTTGTTTAGGAGCTTCAACGAGGAAAAGGTACAAAACTGCATGAATCGTCTTGACGGTTTACTAGAACGGTTTACTGCAAGTACCTTCTTTTCTTGAACGTATATCGATGTACATGAATGCTGAGCTGCGCCGATTCACAGATTACAAGGCACATTGATCATGCGAAGCTTTTGGATCGTTTAGAGAAGGAGATAATCAGTTTCTATACCGCGCAAAAACGGACGCTGGACCACATCCAAAACGTAGTAGAGGATATCAACGTTACAATGAAAGATGTCAAAGCTATAATGGAAAACAAACCAGCAACTGGCTCCTCGCCGGGTGCACGGGCACCAGTTCCCGCAAACAGTAACCTCTTCTTTGGCCGCGATGCGCTTGTCCTTGACCTAGTCGCGTGTCTGACGAGACCATCTGAGGGTCTGGAGCAAACTCAATTATGTATCTTAGGGCCGGGGGGAATGGGCAAGACATCTACCGCTCTCGCTGTAATGGCTCATCCCGACGTGAAGAAGATCTACCCCGACAGCAGTCGAGTCTGGGTGCCATGCGTAAAAGCCACATCAGTTTCTCTCCTTCTCGACACCCTGTGCTCCTCGTTGGGAATCACACAGATAACAGGGAACGTCAGGGACAATATTTTTGCAGTACTGAAGTCATCTGATCCACTTATCCTCTTATTTGACAACTTCGAGACTCCGTGGAACGTAGACGGTGGACGATCGGAAGCAGAGCGGATACTTCGCGAAATAGGCCAAATTTTACATGTAAGACTCTTCGTCACGATGCGGTCCTCTACTCCTCCATGTAAGGGACTCCCTTGGCATTCGGTCGATCTCAAAGCACTTGACGCCGGCGCTGCTCGGCGAATATATTCTGAAATCTACCCCGACAACAGCGCAGACCCGCAACTACCTGCACTTCTTGAGCTGGTTGGCAATATGCCGCTTGCTATTACACTCATGGCCACAATTGCGGGTCTAACTGGTCTTTCGGCGGCGGACCTAATGGGACAGTACAAAGCCGTAGGGCCTACCTTGTTAAGCCAAGGATCTGATGCCGAGAACAGCATGGATATCTGCATCAGCCTCTCTGTTGATAGCCCGCCTATGAGGCGAAATCCGGAAGCACAGTGGCTACTTGCAGCATTGGCCATGCTGCCCGTTGGCACCTCGTTTAATATGCTCTCAAAATGGTGGGCACGTCGTCTCTCCAACTTACCAGGGGCCCTTCAAATCCTACGAGAAACTTCTCTTATCGAGCGAAAAGACGTAGTATTTTGTGTACTCCCCGTTATCCAAGGCTACGTCTTGAACCCTACCCGATTTAACATAGATATACGTACCTCGATGATTGAATCGGCGTGTACATATTTGGAACAACACAAGTCCTCCCCTGGTGACGAGTTATACAGGATGCATGCTGAAGCACTTGCAGACGAGGAGAGTAACTTGGAAGCGATTCTTCTTCAAGCGCCTGCTGCTTCTGTAGAGGCCATCAACGCCCTCCTTGTTTTGGCTCGATATCAAGCCTCTGCGCGACCACGGACAAACATTATTGAGCATGCCCTGCAGCTGGTGCTGCGAATGAAAGATGAAAAGAGTCTCCATGCCTCAATTCTGTCATCATACGGGCATATCTGTCACTCTCTCAACCGATACGAAGAAGCTAGGAAACACTTCAAGGATGGGCGAGAATTGTTTCTTTCCGTACCTGACATGAAACAGGCGGCAGAGTGCCTGTTCGGACTGGTGGACATTTCTCTCGTCGACGGCACAATGTCATCTTCACAAATGCAATCCCTCGTCTCGCAAGCACAGACAGACTTTGAGTCCATCAACGATGGGCACGGAATCGCCCAATGCTGGTTTTACCACGGTTTCACAGCTCGTAAAGCCGGGAATTTCAGTACGGCTCTTGATCTACTCCACCGTGCATACAACAAGTCTGCCGAATACAAGGATTCGCATCTATCCGCTCGTTGTTCAGACTTCATTGCCTCGTCTTACTATTGGAAAGGTGACCTAGAGCAGGCTGAAAGTTGGGCTAAATCCGCAGTAGAAGGGTTCGAACGCGTAGGACCTTCAGAAAGGAGCCTGAATGCAGGATTGAGACAAGGATACATATTGAACGCGAACGGTAAATACCCTATCGCGCTCAGGGTCTTTGTACGATGTCTTGAACAGGCGAAGATATTTGGTGCTCCTTTGCACATGGGCCTGGCTCTGCAGCACATGGGGGTCTCGTGGATGAAAATGGGCCAGAGGGAAGACGCTCGTGGTGTACTGCAAGAGGCTTTGGACGTATTCCCGTCAATGTCGGGGAGAACTGACCTTGCCCTGTGTCGGTATTTGGTGAGGAAGATAGATGAACCAGACGCGGTCCCTACATATTCGGAAAAGAGAGCTGTAGAGTTGAACTATCCGCCAAAAGCAAGACAGCTGTTGGGACTGCTGTGATCATACATAATAATACTAGTCGTATGGGGCGGGGCACCTCGCACGTATCGTAAGTTTACAATTCCGCATTCTTTGTTTTGACGCTTAGTCTAGCCAGAATTACTGGAGTCAAAAGTCTATATCTACATAGAATTAATTCTGATTCTGAGAAAACTACGGTTTAAGATTAAGAGCATCAGCAAGTCGTGGATCAACCATGTCCACACCTACATGTACCACAGAATATTCAGGAAGGACAATCTCGTCATCAGATCTGAATGATTTGACCACCTCACGTTCAATGTGTCTCGATGGCTGCTTTTTGTCTATCCAGACAAAGGTTGATTCAACTTTGAACCCGCCCTGTTTTATTATTGATTTCACCCATGTCGGCCACAAGTCCGTGTGGAATTCTTTGGCTGATTGCTTGTGTTTCTGAGACAGTGTGAATTGGATTGAGAACATGGTGGCTCGCTTCGCATCACGATCTAATAAAAGTATGACTCCATCCACGGTCCTGAAATTGTAGGCGTTGGGAATGTAGAGGCGGGCAGTGTGGTCGGACGAAAGAAAGTCATGAAAGTTTGGGCATATCTTAAAATTTGTAAAATCCATGCTATCAAGGCCTGGATGGACCGCCTTTAGACCGTTAGTAGCGATGTGAATGAGGCAAATTTGCTCTGCCAATAAACCTTTGAGTACGGGATTCTCAGCTCTTTCGACCGCCAAGTACGATGGAGTACCCAATAAGAGCGAGCGGTCCTGTTCTCGTAATCTTGGTATTATAGCTTCAAGGGCGATTCCGCATGTAAAGCGTCCTATATACTCTTCGTCGATGTAAAAGTACCGCAAATCATACAGGCTTCGGTCGTCCTCTGAAACAGGATCAGCCATAACACAACTCCATATGATGGTAAGATAGCTGGCCCAAAAAATTAACCATGCATCCATGATAGAAAGGTATTAATGGGTTGCATTACCTTTGCTGGAGCAACAAAGGTAGGGATGGAAATTTGGTTTTGAAGAATGTAACGATATCAGAATGGACCTTGAACAAATCAGGATGACGCTTGAATTTGAGTTCATCAAAGATGTCGAAGTCACAGAGACAGCGTAGCAGAAGCGGAACGCAACCAGTGAGGTGTTCAACCACCTGGCGCTGTTCATCCAACAACGGAGGAATTTGGTGGCCATGATGGATAAACCACTGATTAGTTTCGTCCTACAAATTTATGAGTGGGTGGTGCATTAAACATGAGCTCTCAGTGTACCTTGTTCATTCCTGCACATACTCGGAAAACTGAAATTGAACGTTGCTTCCTATAAACCTCACGATTGGAAGTTTCGTTGGCCGAAGCGCTAAACACATAGCGATTGCCAAACTTCAAGGCATCAAGCCAGCGCGATACTTTGATCTTTAGATCCCTGGTGCTGTCTTCTGCTGTGGTATCCAAGGCGTTCACTTGGTCGATGACAATGTAAAGATTTGTATCCCGTGACATCAATTCAATCATCTCGTCGACATTGTGGGGGATTTCTTTGGTTCCAAGAGTAGCTAAATTATAGCACGCAAAGTTTAGTGCAGTCCAGATCGCCTGTGTAGGATTCTGTAGCAGAGCGGAGCAATCCGGAATATAGAAGACGGATTTCCCTTTGCGAACAAGGTTGCACACAAGCGCACCGAGGAGATGTGATTTTCCAGAACCAGATGTCCCATACAGACAGAGCTTCTCACGAGCATCAAGGAAATCCTCTTTCTCGACAAGTTGTTGCAGTTCGCGAAACTGAGACCTCCCCATATATTTAAAGTGGACAATTTTGTTGATTTCTGTCGTTTCAAAGCACTGAGGTAGCATTGGCATCAATGAAGGGAAAGGAAGATCCGCAAATGTCGAAGGATTGGACAAGTCAAGATTATCTGGCAAGGCTTTGATCGCTTTATGTATCGCAGCACAACGGGTCTGGATGTCTGTTGCCCCCTCCAGCTTGTTCGGTGCATGAGATAACTCTATATGAACAAAAGAATGGAGCATTGGAGCACTGGCCATGAGCAGAGGCTGGCTTTGCTCACCTATCTTTGTACGTTTTGCTGCCTGAAAAACCTCAGGTGTGAATGAGCCAGAGCGTTTTCGAGAGGTAGACAAAGTTGTAACAACAATGTGTAAGTGCATATCGTTGGGATTGTCCACGAAGACATTCTGCAATCTATGCACCGACGATAATGCGTTGCCGAGTATCGCATTTTGGAGTTTTTGTTCAAGATTTTGGTCGACAAGGATGGAAACCTTCCAGAAGGTATTCAATGATTGAATGCAGACAATAATAGGGGTCTCACCTGGTGAAGATTGAGTTCGTCCGCATCAACATCGCGAAAGACCTGTTTCTCGTTCTTGATTGCTTTCTGCAAGTCGCCTACAATCGCTTTCTCCTGAATAC